>CM029023.1:21815349-21913991 GCA_016801055.1 Panax notoginseng | reverse complement strand
CAACTAAGTGGGACGTAAATCGTTACAACTAGGCAAACTTTAGCTTCATACTACGACACGTCATATTATTTGCTCCACCTTTATGAACCTACCTCCTTCATGTGACGAATTATACTTTCGAAAAAGTACTTGTCGTTGAACAGTTCTGGAACTTCTCCTAAGACATCTTCAGTGCGGCAGGTTGAGTACGCTTTACAGATTCCCACCAGTAATGCCTCTCCTCGCAACATGAGGTGGCAAAGGAAACCTTTTTCTCCTCGGAGCACATCAAATATCTTGGCGATCTGCTTTATTCACGTCTCCGCCTTAAGTGGTTTTGGCTCTCCCAAAAACTCTGGTGGTCCCAGCTCCTTGAACTACTTAGCGGTGACCATCCGAGAATTGCCAGTGTTTCTGCCTGCATTTTGAACAGGAGTTGCTCTCGCTTGATGTTGCATGAATTGCATAAAGCCTCTGAACATCTCATCGTTCATCATTTGGTCGGTGTTATTATTTTTCTGAGGATTATTGCCTTCCTGATGCACATTATCCTGAATATTGATCGTTGGTGACTCAACGGTCTCATGTGCTCCATTGCTTATCTCAACATTCTCGGATGTCATTTTCAAACACTGCCACAAAACAAGGGTTAATTGACACGCCACATATTATCCCTATATTCTGATCGACCAATTAAATAACAAACAAACTTAGGTAGGTCATACTAGCGAAGGAATTACCCGTCTCTCCCCTCCTAGTTCTAGTCTCACATCTCAGCTAGGGATCATATCTCTAAGTTTTGACACCAACTGTGATGCCCCCAAAAAAGGTATACATCACCCATTCTGAGTCGCCAAATACATGGTACAAACTACAAATACAAACTTAATTTATACAACTGTTAAGTGTCGTGTAAAATACGACAAAATATAAACTATGAGTTTTAATATAAATATTGTCTTCTAAACAGTATTCAAACTCAAAAGAAGTCCTCATTATAATTATTATCACACTATTTTACAGAATAGTGAAGACTACTAATGTAAACATCTGGACCATCACCCCGTTCCTCGACTAGTCTCAGCTATATTCTCATTTCATGAAGAGAATAATGAAAGCAAAGGGTGAGCTCAACTAGCCCAGTAAAAAATATTATGACTAAGATAATGCAGAATAAATTATCGTTAGTCTTCAACAGTGTTAAACTGATAAAATATAATAAACATCAAGTTTAACAGTAGCAGAACAAGTAATCTATTAGAAGAGTCAAGTAGAGCATGATATCTACTATCTTCTATGATTTAAAAAGTTTATCATCAATTTTATCGCTGAGATAAATTATACATGCACTACGGGTCAAGGATATTCGTGTTTTTATCAATGGTCGTGATCATGCCAACAACTGTCCATCAATGCACTACGGGCCAATGAGGACTTTTAACACATCATTTGTAACATTACGGTCATGATTATACCGAATAATCCCTAGTCATAATCATACCATTCAATAGTCCATCTATGCACGTCAGTCACAAATGACTTTCATCACAATATAAGCATGATGATGATGACAATGATATAAGAATTCAATTAAATAAAAGCAAATGATAAATTTTAAAGATTTATAATTTAATTTATTCAGAATTCAAAACGTGCAAATTATCAGCATGATACTGCTTTGTGAAGTAAAATTTAAGAATAATATTGTATCAAAAATTATTTGGACCGAAAAGAAATCAATTTTTGTCATGAATAGTATCCCGGGTGAATAGTAACCGAGTCAATAGTAATTCAGAAATAGTATCTCGTGAATAGTATTCCAGCATAAAAAGGTTAAAACTTATCAAGAATGCTAAGAATAATATTTTCATGAAAAGATACTGGATGAACCGCAAATATCAAGGATATTCTACTAATTTCATGGAGTATAGAAGCCAAAACTTAACAACATGAGTATAGAATTCGAAATCTGAAACGAAATAATATTACTTACATACTACAAAGTATGGAAGAAAATATTATTTCATACGAATACTGAATAAAAATAATATCCATTACCATAAAAAGAAGAGTATTCTAACTGGTATAGCGGAGCTATTTTTGAAAAAAACTTTCAATGTTTTCTACGCTCAAAGCTTCTTAAAACTCTAAAGAAATATATTCTCAATATTATAGAAGAAGAATTCTCTGATTCTGGCGTGATTTCTAATTCTAACTAAGCATCCTATTTATAGGAGAATGGAAGGATATTATTTGATTTTTTTTTCTCACGGATCAACAGTGCTTCTCACGGACGCGCAGAAATTTTCTGCCGAATTTTCAAATTTTTACTATGCAATCACTATGCAGACACTATGCAAGTACTATGCACAATAAAATATAATATATTCTATTTTTCATATAAAACAAAACTTATAAAACAAAACATCACCATCACCGTAAAACCACCCATGAAACCTCCCCCCATTATTTTATTTTCTTTATGTGGGCCCCACCTCAAGTTATTATCACATGTGGGTTCCACCTCTTATAATGAATAATTTTTTTTTCGATTATTTTGAAAAATGAGTAAATAGGGGTCCAAATAATAAGTAAATTTACAACACATACTTCATAAAAAATTGCCTCAATATTTTTAACAACATTTATTCATCATTATTATTATTCGTAATATTTAACAACCAGATCGTTTCCAGGAAAGAGGGGGGGACTTTCCGATAAGGATTTCTCCCTATTGGCGCGCAATTAGGTGACCAAACCTCTCCTCGACAGAACTTTCTAGACATCGTCAATATTGTAAATAATAATATGAATAACTTTATCGTCTCAATTATTGATTTAATAATATAAAAAATATTGACAATAATTGAATCAAATGACGGAGATACTATGCAGCACTTACTGTAGTAATAATTGAATAAAACTGAGTGACTTCTCACGTAAGCATCAATAATCAATATAGTGTGCTACTATGCAACCACGCGTATTACTGTACTTTTACCACCAGGTATTTCAACAGTTTAACAGTAAAACTTTTGCCGTTATTTTTATAAAGAGATATTTTTGTCGTTTTTTCATTTCAACAATAATTTCGTTGTGGGGTCCACCAATGATTGCGCCGTTGTGCGAATATTCACTGATAAAACGAATATTCCCCGACCAATAGAATATTTTATAACAACTTGCATACTTTGCAAAATTTATAAATATTATCCACAGCTATAACATTATATCAAATCCACACCATAATATTCAAAAATATATTTCGAAAAAAATTAATCTTTATTTATGAAAGTTTGGGTCTTATAGTAATCTCATGGGACAAATATACCTATGGAGAGTTACCTTTAGAGATAATTGTTGAGGGTGTAGATATGTGCAATATCTTAAAAATAAAAGGTAACTCTCAGAGGAAAGGGCTCAAGGAAAGCGGACTTTGGCAATTTCTGTGAGCAATATGGGCTTGCTGAAATTCCTAAATCAAAGAAGCATAAGCGAAAGATTCTTAAAGAGTCTACTAGCTGCAAAGATGAAGGTAAACGATCTAGGAGAAAATATCATAAAAGGTCTAAATATTAGATCAAAGATGAACCACCTAAAATGCATAAATCATCTAAACGAAAGATGCTTAGCTCGAAACCTCCTACTTGTTACAAGTGCGGTAAGATTGGACCTAAAAGTCCTGACTGCACAACTAAAAAGAAGATTAACAATCTAGTTAAAGATGAAGGGCTTAAAAGGCAACTCCTAGCAGTCTTAGTTGACTATGGCGGTGAAGAATATAGTTCTTCCAGTTCAAGTTCTGAACACAGTAACACTAACGAATCTTTTTCAAACAACAATGAAGTTTTATGTGCTGAATTAGAGGATTTCCACTGTGTAGAAGGAGAAGCATGTATGTGTGCCTTACATGGACTTTCTTTGAATGTATTATCTGATGAAGATAGTCTTATTCTGGATAACATCGATCAACTTGAAGATTCTACCAAGAAAAGATAAATGATCGAAAAGTATATCGGTTTAACTAAAAGTAAGAAGAAGTCTTCTGATGATGATGACAAACGGTTTGACCTAAGCCAATATTCATTGTATAAGATTTTCCATAAGATTAATGATCGTCACAAAGATCTTACTCTTAAAGAATTACATAGTATGATTATTAATCTTCAAGCTAACAATGCCTCAAGAGAGGTTATAATTGCATATCTCCACAAGGAAATTAAGCAAGTCAAGAAGGACATCCGCTGGCTTAAAAGAATGAATGATAAGGGCAAATCAAAATTGGAAGAATCAAATTCTCCCATTATTAGTGATTGTGAAAATGAGGATTTTGAAGATTAAATCCATGAGTTTGCCATTCAAGACAGACGAATAATCCTAAGAGAATCTAGTTCAAAAGGGTTAAAAATCAATATGATTGATCGGATTATCACTCAAAAGTAGTTTATTTAGATTACAATTGTAAGACCTTAACTTTTATGAATAAAGATAAATTTTTTTCTCTAAATATCTTTTTGAATATTATGGTGTGGATTTGATATAATGTTATAGTTGTGAGTAATATTTATAAATTTTTCAAAGTTAGCAAGTTGTTATAAAATATTCGATTGGTCGGAAAATATTCGTTTTATAAGTGAATATTCGTACGACGACACAATCATTGGTGGACCCCACAACGAAATTATTGTCGGAGTTAGAAAACGGCAGAATTAACTTTTATAAAAATAATGTCAAAAGTTTTACCGTTAACTGTTGAAATACCTGGTTGTAAAAGTACAGTAATACGCGTGGTAGCATAATAGCACACAGTATTATATAATATTTTTTATTATTGATGCTTATGTGAGAAGTCACTCAGTTATACTCAATTATTGCCACAGTAATTGCTGCATAGTATCTCACATTATTGATTCAATTATTGTAACAGTATCATCTGCACAATATTTTATATTATTAAATCAATAATTGAGACGACAAAATTATTCATATTATTATTTGTATTATTGACGATGTCTAGAAAGTTCTGTCGAGGAAAGGGGTTTGATTACCTAATTGCGCACCAATAAGGATAAATTCTTATCGGAAAGCCACATCTTTCTTGGAAATTATCTAGTTAATATTTCGAATTATAATATTAATGATGAATAAATGTTGTTAAAAATATATTTTGTGAAGCCAAGTGAGTTGAGATAAATAGAAGAGTTTTTATTAAAGTATTTGTTCTAAATTTTACTTATTATATGGACCCCCACTTACTCATTTTTCAAAATCATTGGTAGAAAGTTATCTCAGTTTTATTTTATATATATATATATATATATATATATATATATAAGTTTTATTTTTTATGAAAAATAGAATATATTATATTTTATTTGATTACATAGTTCTACTTATTTGATTACATAGTACTGCATAGTGTTGCATAGTATTAGGGGTGTAAGTCGAACCAAGTAGTTCGGTACTCGATTCGAGATTGGCTCGAAAATATGATCCAAAGCTCGAATTCGAAGTTGATCCGAGTCGAATCTGATCCATACTCATTTTCTATTTAATGATACACGAGTCGAATTCGAGCATACCAGTGTTCGCTCAGATTAGGGTTCGAGTATTTCATTTTTTTCTCGAATCAGATTCGATATCTGCTCGATGGATCATATTCGAATATTGGTTTGATCCATTCTATTAAGCTAAATATGTGATATTTGTATCAATCTTTATAATTTATAAAGTGTAGTATAAAATTGTGTAAACTTGTACTTGAATAAATTAGTGAATTGAATGTCAATTTTTATTACATTCTTTATAATTTCAATACATAAATAAAAGTGAAAATTTTTTATATATAAATATTAGTTAAGTAACCAATTTAGTATGCAGTGGTTCAGTTTTAAGTGAAATGGTTCATATTCGAAACTCGATTTGAAGGCTCATGAGTAACTTGCTTTGTAAATGAGTCGAGTATTTACAAGTCGAGTAGGTTCGAGTAATAATCCGAGTCGAATCTGGCGCAAAAATATAAATCCCTTATCGAATCCGAGCGAATTCGAACTCAATTTTTTCGAGTCGAGCCAAATCTGAGCATGAAGGTGTTCGCTGAGATTCGACTCGTTTACACCCCTACATAGTATTGCATACTGTGTGCATAGTGCTGCATAATGCAACATAGTAAAATCAAAAAAAAAAATTAGAAAGTTTCGCCCGTGAAAATTTTTCCTGTGCGTCCGTGATTTTATTTTCTAAATAGTATCCTTCCATTCTCTTATAAATAGGATGCTTAGTTTAGAATTGAAAATCACACCAGAATCAGAGAATTCTTCTTCTATAATATTGAGCATATTTCTTTAGAATTTAAGCTAGAAAGCTTTGAGCGTAAAAAATAGTATAAGTTTTTTTCAAGAATATCCCCGCCCTACCAGTCAGAAGTATTTTCCTTTTGAGGTAAGTGATATTATTTTTGTTCAATATTTGTAGTTTTTTCCATACTTTGTAGTATATAAGTAATATTATTTCGTTTTAGATTTCGAATTCTACACTCATTTTGATAAGTATTGCTTCTATACTCCATGAAATTAGTAGAATATCCTTGAAATTTACGCTTCATCTAGTATATTTTTACGAAAATAATGAATATTCTTGAAAAATTTTAATCTTTTCATGTCGGGGTACTATCCACGAGGTACTATTCTCGAAGTACTATTTACTCGGGTACTATTCACTCGGGATACTATTTATGACAAAAATTATTTTTTTTCTGTCCAAATTATTTTTGATACAATATTATTCTTGAATTTTACTCCGCAAAGCAGTATCATGTTAACAATTTGGATATTATTAAATTCTGGATAAAATAAATTATAAATCTTTAAAATTTATCTTTGCTCTCATTTAATTGAATTCTTATATCATTGTCATCATCTTCATGATTATATTGTGATGAAAGTCATCTTTGACCCGTAGTGTATAGATAGACTGTTGATTGGTATGATTATGATTATGTATCGGTATAATCATGACTTGTAATGTTACAAATGATGTGGTAAAAGTCCTCATTGACCTGTAGTTCATTGATGGACAGTTGTTGGCATGATCTTGACCATTGTGATAATATGAATATCCTTGGCCCGTAGTGCATGGATAATTCGTGGATATAATAATAATGAATATTCTTGGCCTGTAGTGCATGGATAATTCAATGATGTGGATTATTTATTGAGTTGAGTCTCAGCGATAAAATTGATGATAAACTTTTAAATCATAGAAGATAGTAGATATCATGCTCTACTTAACTCTTCTAATAAATTTTTTGTTCCGCTAAAGCTAAACTTGTTGTCTATTATATTATATCAGTTTAACACTATTGAGGGCTAACGATAATTTATTCTGCATTATCTTAGTCATAATATTTTTTACTGGGCTAGTTGAGTTCACCCTTTTGCTTTCATTGTTCTATTCAAAAAATGAGAACGTAACCGAGACTAGTCGGAGAATGGAGTGACGATCCGAGGTGGTGGCTGTAGTAGTACTCACTATTTTATAAAATAGTGTGATAATAATTGTAATGAGGATTCCATTTCAGTTTGAATATTGTCTAGAAGACAATATTCCTGTTAAAATTTTCAGCTCATGTTGTATAATTAAGTTTGTATTTGTATTTTGTACCATGTATTTGGCGACTCAGAATGAGTTATGTATACCTATTTTAGGGGCGTCACACGAATATTAAACGAAGATAATATTTCTTGCGAATATTGAATGAAATAAAATTTTTTACGAATATGAAAAATAATATCGTAAGTGAATATGAAATAAATAATATCATTTACCTCCAAAAGAAGAGTGTTTCTGACTGGTATAGTGGATATATTCTTGTAGAAAATTTTCACTATTTTTTACACTCAAAGCTTCCTTAAACTCAAAAGAAATATACTCAATATTATAGAAGAAGAATTCTCTGGTTTTGATGTGATTTTCATTTCTAAACTGAGCATTCTATTTATAGGAGAATGGAAGGATACTATTTAGGAAATAATCATGGACGCACAGTAATTTCAGACGAATTCACGGGCGTTCGACGCGAATTTTCTAAATTTTACTATATAAACACTATGCAGACACTATACAAATACTATGCATAATAAAATATAATATATTCTATTTTGCATAAAAAATAAAATTTATTATATATATATATATATATATATATATATATATATATATATATATATATATATATATATATAATCATAATAACAAAGTCACTCCTGTGACTTTGCTTTTCCTCCCCAACCACCCCCACCCCCACCCCCACCCCCCCCCCCCCCTCTCCCCCCCACCCCATGTTGCAAATTTAATATATATATATATAAAATTGAGATAACTTTCTCCTGACTTTTTTGAAAATTAGGTAAGTGGGGGGTCCATATAATAAGCAAAATTTATAAAAAAAAATACTTTATAAAAATTCCCTCTATTTATCTAAACTTACCTAGCTTCTCAAAACATATTTTTAATAACATTTATTCATCTTTATTATAACTTGCAATATTAATAACCAGATCGTTCTCAGGAAAGAAGGGACATTTCGATAAGGATTTCTCCTTATTGGCGCACAATTAGGTGACCAAACCCCCTTCTTCAACAAAACTTTCTAGATATCGTCAATAATATAAATAATAATATGAATAACTGTGTCGTCTCAATTATTAATTTAATAATATAAAATATTGTTACAATAATTAAAATAATAACGTGAGATACTATACAGCAATTATTGTAGCAATAATTGAATAAAACTAAGTGACTTCTCACGTAAGCATCAATAATCAAATATATTGTACAATACCGTGTGCTACTGTGTAACCATGCGTATTACTTTGCTTTTTTCACCGGGTATTAAAAAAGTATTTCGCCGTTATTTTTATAAAAAGATATTTTTGTCGTTTTCTAACTCTGACAATAATTTCATTGTGGGGTCCACCAATGATTGCACTGTCGTACGAATATTCTTTGTTAAAACGAATATTTCCTGACCAATCAAATATTTTATAACAACTTGCTTACTTTGCAAAATTTGTAAATATTATTCACAACTATAACATTATAACAAATCCACATCTTAATATTAAAAAAGTATTTTGAGAAAATTAATCTTTATTCATAAAAGTTGGAGTCTTACTATATATATATATTATATTAGTTTTAATCTCTACGAAAAATAGAATATATTATATTTTATTATGCATATATAGTACTGCATAGTATTGCATAGTACTGCATAGTGTGGACATAGTACTATATAGTGTGTGCATAGTGCAGCATAGTAAAATCAAATTTTTTTTAAAAAATTCAGCTGAATGTTGCC
Organism: Panax notoginseng; assembly: GCA_016801055.1. NCBI lineage: Eukaryota > Viridiplantae > Streptophyta > Magnoliopsida > Apiales > Araliaceae > Panax > Panax notoginseng. Next base: position 21,904,648 of record CM029023.1, on the reverse strand, counting down.
TGTGAATTCTTCCTACTGTGTGTCCGTGATTTTCTAAATTCAAATATTATCCTGTCATTCTCCTATAAATAGGATGCTTAGTTTAGAATTAAAAATCGCACTAGAATCAGAGAATTTTTCTTATATAATATTGAGCGTATTTCTTTAGAGTTTAAGGAAGCTTTAAGTGTAGAAAATAGTGTAAGTTTTCTTCAAGAATATTTTCGCTATACTAGTCGGAATACTCTCATTTTGAGGTAAGGGGTATTATTTATTTCATATTCGCTTGCGATATTATTTTTCGTATTCGTAAGGAATTTTATTTTTATTCAATATTCGTAAGGAATATTATTTTCGTTCAATATTCATAAGGAATATTATCTCCGTTCAATATTCGTAAGGAATATTAATTTCGTTCAACAGTTGTAAGAGATATTATTTTTGTTCAATATTCGTAAGAAATAATATTTTCTTCCATAATCTGTAGTATGTAAGTAATATTATTTCGTTTCAGATTCTGAATTCTACACTCATTTTGTTAAGTATTGCTTCTATACTCCGTGAAATTATTATAATATCCTTGAAATTTGCGCTTCATCTAGTATTTTTTCACGAAAATATTATTCTGAATATTCTTGATAATTCTTAATCTTTTCATGCGGAGATACTATTCACGGGGTACTATTTTCGAAGTACTATTTACGAGATACTATTCAATCGGATACTATTCACCCGGGGTACTATTCATGATAAAAATTAATTTCTTTTCTGTCCAAATTATTTTTGATACAATATTATTCTTGAATTTTACTACACAAATCAGTATCATGTTGACAATTTGGGCATTCTTGAACTTTAGATAAATTGATTTATAAATATTTAAAATTTATCCTTGCTCTCATTTAATTGAATTCTTATATCATTCTCATCATTCTCATGCTTATATTGTGATAAAAGTCCTCATTGGCCCGTAGTGCATTAATGGACTATTGATTGGTATGATTATGACTATGTATCAGTATAATCATGACATGTAATGTTACAAATGATGTGGTAAAAGTCCTCATTGGCCCGTAGTGCATTGATGGACAGTTGTTGTCATGATCATGATCATTGGTAATACTAACGAATATCATTGGCCCGTAGTGCATGGATAATTCAGTGATGTAGATTATTTATTGAGCCGAGTCTCAGCGATAAAATTGATGATAAACTTTTAAATCATAGAAGATAGTAGATATCATGCTCTACTTGACTCTTCTAATGGATTGTTTATTTCGCTGCAGTTAAACTTGTTATCTATTGTATTCTATCAGTTTAACACTGTTGAGGGCTAACAATAATTTATTCTGCATTATCTTAGTCATAATATTCTTTACTGGGCTATTTGAGCTCACCCTTTGCTTTCATTGTTCTCTTCAGGAAATGAGAATATAGCTGGGACTAGTCGGGAAATGGAGTGATGGTCCAGATGGTTGTTATTGTAGTCCTCACTATTCTGTAAAATAGTGTGATAATAATTATAATGTGGACTCCATTTGAGTTTGGATATTGTCTTGAAGACAATATTCGTGTTAAAACTCTCAACTTATGTTACACGACAATTGTATAATTAAGTTTATATTTATATTCTGTACCATGTATTTGGTGACTCAGAATGGGTTGTGTATACCTATTTTGGGGGCGTCGCATAAATATTTTCTCGAACTTTGATATGAAGAGCAGATACTGGTAAACCCAAATCAAGGAAGAAGATAAATACAAAATGGCGTTCATCGTTCCATTCGGCTATTATGAATGGAATGTACTAGCCTTTGGGCTTAAAAATGCGCCTTCTGAGTTTCAGAACATTATGAATGAGATCTTTAATCCATTTATGAATTTTATGGTCATCTATATCGATGATGTTCTTGTATTTTCAAAGGAAATAGCTCAACAGTGGAAACACTTAAACGAGTTTAAAATGATAATTAAGAGAGAAGGTCTTGTTGTCTCAGCTCAAAAGATGCAATTATTTCAAACGAACATTAGATTTCTTGTGTTTGATATTACTCAAGGACGATACATTCTTATAAACAGAGCAATTGTAGTTGCCGATAAATTTCCAAACATAATTTTGGATAAAACTCAGCTCCAAAGATTTTTGGGAAGAGTTAATAACATTGTAGACTTATATAAAGATCTGACAATGCAAGCTGTTAGTTCCCAGTATGCACACAATAGATCTAGAAGGGGGGGTTGAATAGATCCTTTTAATTTCAAATACTTTTGTTATTTATTTTGTATTGCTAATGAATTAGCATATGAAAAATATAAGAATCTTTTCAAGCACATCAGAATAAGTAAAAGATCCCCTTCATTGATATATTCATGAACATACATACATTGTTCGTAGAGTTAGTTTAGTTGTAAGCAGTTAATACATACATAGCATTTATAGCAGTTAGGTACATGATGTAAATGACAGAAAGTAAATGAATGAATGTAAAAGACACGAGGGATTTTAAGTGGTTCAGAGACTCCAGCTCCTAATCCACTCTTTTGCTTTAATTAGCAAGATTTCCACTAAGGAAGGGCAGCACCCTGAATCGCTAAGATTCCTTCAAGGCTAGCAACCTTGGAACTTTAGTTCACTAAGAACTCTTCAAGCCCAGCAGGCTTGGAACTCCTCTAGTTCCCTAGGACCTCTTCAAGCCCAGCAGGCTTGAAACTTTATTTAGTCCCTCCGGACAAGGACCCCTCAGACCCTAGCTACTTGTTGTTTAGTTGTTGTAGTTGTTGTTGTTGGTGCCTTGCTGCTAAGATGTCTTTAAGCTTGAACATTTTCTGTACTTAGCAGCTTGGCGTGGTCTTCTTTGCATTCTACTTAGAGTTTGGACCACATCTTCTCTGGTGCAGCTAATCTTCATTCTGTTCTGCTCATCTTCATTCGATGCCAACTGTACACCATCACCATTTGGGTTTGCTAAGTGTTTGAGCTTTTGGTAGATTTCTTGTTGCACTTAGCATCCCCTGAACCCTTCTTGAATGGTTTGCAGACAGATCTGCATCTGTTCTGTTTCAGCTTTTGGTTCATGGTGATTCGTAGAGTTGCTCTCTGGATCTTCTTTGTACTCTGCCACTTTTCTGAATGCTATCTTTTTGGCCTTCTCGGCTCTCAGCTTAGCTGCCATCTTCAGTGATATTTTCATCTTTGTTGAATGAATCTTTAGTCTGTTCTAGTCCTTCTTCAAAGTTGCTTCACTTCTACCTTTGTAGTCTCACTGCCACTAAGACTTGTTCTGTTTAGCTCTGGTGGAACTCGTAGAGTCAACAATGTAGCATTCCAACAACTCTACGATCCTTCAACTCTGCAACATCAGTAACCTTTGATCTTTGAAGCTCTAGCTGATATATACTCCTTCCTAATCTTCCCGTTGGGATATAGCCGTTGAAAGCTATTTGAATTGCTTCGCAGATCTCGAGTTATTTGATTTAGACTGCAGATGTGACATGACATCCCCTTTTTCATCTTTCTCACACTTCATGTAAGACCCCAACTTTTTATAAATAAAATAGAATTTCCTCTAATTATTATTTTGAATAATAAGGTGTTAATTTGATGTAATGTTTTGGTTATGATTGAAATGTGAAAATTTTGCAAAATAAGCAAGTGGTTATAAAATATTTATTTTTGTCGGCGAATATTCGTTTGGTCGTGGAATATTCTTGTTGTTGGGGAATATTCATATGATGGTGCAGCCATTTGTGGGCCGTTATTTTATAAGTTTGAGTGTTTTATAAATAACGGTGTAGTTGTTGCTGTTAACATTGTTGGAATACCTGGTGGTTAAAATACAGTAATACGCGTGGTTGTATAGTAGCACACGGTATTGCACAGTATTTTTAGATTTTTGATTCTTACGTAAGACGACACTACTCAATAATTATTATAGTAATTACTGGTCAATATTTTATTTTATTAATTCAATAATTGCTACGTTGATATTTTATATTATCGTTGTTTCAATAATTGTCATTGCACAGTATTTTCTATTATCAGATCAATAATTCATATTATTTGAATAATATTATTAGATAGCATTATTGGCAATGTCTAAGGAAGTTTTGACTATGAAAGGGATTTGGTCACCTAATTGCACGCCAGTAAGGAGAAATCCTTATTGAAAAGCCCTCTCTTTCTTGGGATCGACCTGGTTGTCATTATTGTGATTATGTAATATTATTTGTGAATAATTAATTGTTGAGTAAATGAATTATTTGGGACTGATTTGGTATTTTTTATTTAAATGGTCTAGTTATGAGTAAATGAATTAATATGTTATGTGAAGTAAGAAAATTGAAAAATAAGATTTTATGGCTTGAGAATCCTATATGAGGTATATGCAGATTTTTGATGAGGGTTTTAGTTATTGGTAATGAAATCTTATGAGTTTGGCATTTTAGGATGATTAAATGCATTATTTAGTAAAGTGTAAACAATTTAAATAAATTATTTATAAATTTAAGAAATGTTATTCTTTCAATATCATTATACTGAAATATTGGTATGAATTTTATTGTGGAATTTTTACCTTTTTGTGTCGGGATTACTATTCATGAGTTACTATTCATGAGTTACTATTCACGACAAAATTAGTTTCTTTTTCTGACCAAATTATAGTTGGTTTATGAATATTGCTTTTGAGATTAAATCTATATGTTGATTATATTGATTTTATTTTATAACCCTAATGATGATATTTCTCTTTGACTTGAGTGATAAAAATTTTCTTCGTCCTGGGTGCGAAGAAAAATTTAGAATCATAATTATGATTATGAGTTATTCATATGATTGTGGAAAGGAACTGTTGAGTGATGCTACAGGGATAAAATATTGTTGGTGGATTTTTAACATGGAGAAGATAATAGACTTTATAGTCTATTTGACTCTTCTAATAGATTGTTCGTTCCGCTGCAACTATGGTTGAAATTTTTATCATCTACCATATGTTCTAAATTTCTGATTTATTACTGATGAAGACTATTGATAATTTATTTATCTTTAGTCATGATATTCTTTATTGGGTTAGTTGTGCTAACCCTTTTGTTTCACAATTCTTTCAGGTAATAAGAGTGTAGCTGGGTCGAGCGGGGGTAACAAGGGAATAGAACGGTGGTCATCATTTAGTAGTTATATTTGGTGAAGAAAATAGGGTGAGGCGAACCCAACGTTGGAAGGGTGTTTTGTCACTATCATACAAGATTGTGCTTATCCACTTGCTGAGTATATTTACGAGCACTACCTATATAATCTTGGTGTTTGTTTGAAGTATAATTTTCAATTAGAGACAGTGGAGATAATGATAAGTCAAGAGAAGACTCACAATTGGAAAAAATATGATAGTAATCTTCTCGTTTTTTTTGGGGTATATTGGGTCAACCAAGGATAATTCTGTAGCCATATGATATCTATCATAACCTAGACGCATGGCCTCCCATGTACGAAGGTTTCCTTGAGCACTTCTCAAAGATTCTAATTTCTAAAACAGTTTTTAACTATACCTTTATGTAAGGTATCATTGTGAGGTGATGTCTACGATTGGGACATGAGTCACATTGGTATATATTTGTATCCAAACTCACAATATATGTGTTGTTGTATTTTGCACGACAATTGTTGTAATAAAGTTGTAGTTATTTTTCTGTACCATGTATTTGGCGACTCAGAATAGGTTGGATGGAATGGACCTGTTTTGGGGTTGTCACATTATATCCGATATTTCAGCCAAAAATACTATTTTTTGATGTAAGAGATGTTATTTTCTTCGTAAATGATGTTATTTCGTTCAATATCATTATACCGAAATATTAGTATGAAATTTTTATCTTTTCATGTCGAGGTTATTATTCACATATACGGTACTATTCACGTATATGACACTATTCACGAATACGGTACTATTCACAAGTACTATTCATAAAGTATAATTTTTCTTGTGGAATTTTTTACCTTTTTATGTTGGGGTTACTATTCACGTATACGACACTATTCACAGAAAAATAAAATTTTCTCTTTGTCCAAGATGTCTATTATGGTTACTATCTTTGATTGTATACATGTTTTGATCTTCATTCTTGAATTTTGCTCCACAATTGATTATTATGGAGTATTTTTGAACTTGGATAAACTGAAGTACGAATCCCTAATTTTTGTCATTTTATCTCACTGGATTCGTTTTCTTTAAGATATTTTTTATTATCCTGATCAGTCCTAAATGATGATATAATTGAATATATTTGGCTTGTAGTATAAAGATGAATGATTAACTAATGAATATCTTTGGCCCGTAGTACAAAGATGGACAGGTGTTGAGATGAATATGACCAACTGGTGATATAAATGAATATCTTTGGCCCGTAGTGCAAAGATGAATATTTGGTTCAAGATGTATATTGATTGATATTACAGGGATAAAATATTGATGATGGACTTTTAAATCATAGAAGATAGTAAACTTCATTCTCTACTTAACTTTTCTAATGAATTGTTATTTTCGCTGCGAATATTGATCTAAAACTGGCTGTCCATTATATTTTATCTTATGTATTGAAGGCTAACGATAATTTGTTCTATATTTTCTTAGTCATAATATTCTTTACTGGGTTAGTTGAGCTCACCATTTTCCTTTTTGTTCCATTTTTCTTCTCAGGAGGCGAGAATATAGCGGGAATTAGTCGGGGTGTGGAGTGATGGGTCCAGACAGTGATTTTAGCCGTCCTCACTATTTTGTAAAATAGTGTATCAATAATTATAATGAGGACTTATTTGAGTTTGGATATTGTCTAGAAGACAATATTTGTATTTAAACTCATAGCTTATGTGTTGTCGTATTTTGTACGACAATTGTATTAATGAAGTTGTAATTATTTTCTGTACCATGTATTTGACGACTTAGAATTAGTTGTGTGGACCTATTTTGGGGGCGTCACAGTTGGTATCAGAGCTTAGGGTGGTCTCTGACGGAGATCGGGAATAGAACTAGGAGGGAAGAGACGAGTAAATCCTTTGCTAGTGTGTCCTACCTATGTTTATTTGGTATTTAATTGGTCGGTAAGAATATAGGGATAATATGTGGTATGTCAATTTCTTTAATTAACCTTGTTTTATGGCAGTATTTGAGAATGGCAGCTGAAAATGTTAACAATGGAGTGAATGAGACCGTAGAGACACCTTTAATCACCAACAAGGAGAACGTGCAATAGGACGACAATGTTCCTCCTATAAACAACACCACTGATTAAATGATGAATGATGTGATGTTTAAAAACTTTTTGTAGTTCATGAAAAAGCAGACGAGGGAGACTCGTGTACAAAATACGGGTGAAAATAATAGCAACGCATGACTTGTCACAGCCAAGCAGTTCAAAGAGTTGGGACCACCAGAATTTTTGGAAAAGTCGGATCCGATCAAGGTGGAAACATGGGTTAAGCAAATTACCAAGATATTTGATGTCTTGGGATGTACGGAGGAATAAAAGGTTCCATTCGCCACCTTTATGTTCCGTGGTGAGACAGATTACTGGTAGAAATCTGTGAAGGGCACCCAGCTAGCCGCACTCAATATATCTTGGGAAACATTTTAGAAACTGTTCAATGACAAGTACTTTCCTGAAAGTATTCGTCATATGAAAGAGGTAGAGTTTATTAGACTGGAATAGAACAACATGATTGTGTCCCAGTACGAGGCTAAGTTCGCGGAGTTATCCTGGTTTGCACCTCATTTGGTAGAGAATGAGGAACGTATGATGCGGATGTTTCTAAGAGGTTTGAAACCAGAAATTCGTCAATACCTTATCTCTTACAAATTTTCTCTATATTCAGATTTTGTGAACATGACTCAATTTTTAGAGCGAGATAATGAGTATGTTCAACCGAGGGACCATAACCAGGGTCATACCGGGGGCAGCAATCATCAGAACAATGATAACCATCGTGGAGGAAATTATCATGCCAAAAATGGTAACCACTTCAGTGGTAACCATGGCTAAGATAATAGGAAAGGTGAGTCAAGTGAAAATTTCAAAAAGAGAAGATTCAACAATGATGGGAAGACGTCGGCAGCAGCACCAGCAACAAATTCTAGGGGAAGAGAACGACAGTTAGATGTTACAGATGCGGAGAAGAGGGACACATAAGTCCAAAATGTTCACAGCCTTCCAAGGTATGTTTTAGTTGTGGAAAAGACGGTCACATAGCTCGATTTTGTCCTATAGCAAAATCAAGTTCAGGTGGAACAGTGGCACCAAAGGCTGATATGGACAAAACAAAATTGGTGGTTTCAGGAAGAACATTTTTCGCGACTTGTCAAAAAGCGAGTAACCCGAACGAAGTTATCACGGGTTAGTTAATCATAAATTCTTGCAAAGTTTATACCTTATTAGATACCGGTTCTATCCATTCTTTTATTTCTCTTGCTTGTGCTCAACGTTTGAACTTGACCCTTGAGAAATTAGACTTTAACTTATCTGTGGAAACTCTGTTAGGAGAAATTTTTGTTACATTCACGGTTTATAAATCTTGCTTGATTCAAGTTGGGACCATCACATTACCTATTGATTCCATCTCTTTAAAGATATTTGCATTTGATGTGATTTTAGGGATTAATTGGTTAACCATTCATCATGTTAAAATTGATTATTTTCGTAAGGTTATTAGTTTTCATATTCCTAACCAACCTGCTATGCGAATTCAAGCAACCAAACCACTAAAGTCAATCACTATCATATCAAGCCATAATGTCATTCGTTTATTGAAAAATGGATGTCAAGCTTTCTTAGCCCATGTCATGGACTTGAACAAAAATAAGTCAGATTTGAATAATATTTTTGTTGTTAGTGAATTTCCTGACGTATTTCCTGAAGAACTTCCCGGTCTACCCCCAGAACGAGAAGTTGAATTATTTATTGACCTTGAACTTGATACAAAGCCCATTTCTAAAATCCCATATCGAATGGCTCCTATTGAACTTCAGGAGTTAAAACCCCAATTACAGGAGTTTCTACCCGAGCCTCTCGCTGGTGACTTCCTTTGTGGAATACACCGAAGCCAGACTCTCCGTAGGGAACTACATATTCATGTGATGGTAAACTGATAGGTGTCATTGTGACGTGCTATCCAAGATTGGGATATGAGTCATAGTTGAGAACAACCAAAGTTAGTAACTGAAATACGTAGCTTTCTAGGCTTAGCTGGTTATTATCGGAGATTCGTGGAAGGATTTTCTCAAATCTCTACTCCATTAACTCAGCTGACTCGAAAAGATACAAAATTCGTATGGAGCAAAGAATGCGAGAAGAGTTTCCAAGAGCTCAAGATGAGACTCATTTCAACACCTGTTCTGACAATACCATCTGATTCGGATGGATTTGTTATCTACAGCGATGCTTCGGGAAAAGAGTTAAGATGTGTTCTCATGTAACATGAGAAAGTCATAACCTATGCCTCGTGACAACTCAAAGAATATGAGAGGAACTATCCTACTCATCAAATGGAGTTAGCAGCAGTCATTTTCTCGTTAAAAATCTGGAGACACTACCTATATGGAGAGAAAGTAGAGATTTATACAGATTATAAAAGCCTCAAATATTTCTTCACCCAAAAGGAACTCAACATGCGGCAACGATGTTGGCTCGAGCTATTGAAAGATTACGACCATACCATTCAATATCATCCTAGAAAAGCAAATGTGGTAGCTGACGCATTGAGTAGAAGATCGTATGCGGGTACGAGTGCGATGTTGTTAACACAAAGACCCATTTCGTACGACTTACAAAGGATGGAGATAGAGTTAAAGGCTCCAAGTACCCACGTGATGATTTCAAACATACGAGTAGAACCGACTTTAATCGATAAAGTTAAAATTGCTCAAGTCACAGACCCGGAGATGATACATATGAAGAAGAAAGTACAAGAAGGTGTTATTCCAGAAGCAAGAATCGATGAAGAAGGAATACTTCGAGTCAACTCCAGACTTTGCATTCCTAACGATTCTGACTTGAAGCATAGAATCATGATGGAGGCACACAACACACCATTTGTAATCCATCCTGGGAGTATCAAAATGTATCATGATCTTCAACATACATTTTGGTGGAGCAATATAAAGAGAGAGATCGCGGAGTTTATCTCGAGGTGTTTAACTTGTCAACGTGTAAAGGCGGAGCATCAAGTGCCAAAGGGTCCATTGTAACCACTTGAGATTCTGAAATTGAAGTGGGAACACATTACCATGGATTTCGTTACGGGTCTTCCCAAGGTTTTTTAAGGCATAGATGCGATTTGGGTTATTGTTGATAGATTAACCAAGTCTGCTCATTTCTTACCGATACGGGAGACTTATTCCCTTGTACGTCTTGCTCGTATGTATGTGAATGAGATTGTGAAATTGCATGGCATGCCAGTATCCATAGTTTCATATCGTGACCCAAGATTCACTTCACAATTTTGGGTTAGTTTGCAGAAAGCTATGGGCACGGATTTACGATTCAGTTCGGCATACCATCCTCAAACGGACGGGCAATCAGAAAGGACTATTCAAACTCTTGAATATCTATTGAGACTCTGTGTTCTAGACTTCAAAGGGAGTTGGGATAAGTACCTACCATTGGTGGAATTCTCCTACAATAACAGTTATCAGGCAAGTATAGGTGTGGCTCCATTCAAGGCGTTGTATGGACGAAAGTGTCGCTCTCCAGTATGATGGGATGAGGTGGGTGAAGTAACATTGTTGGGACCAAAGTTGGTACGCATGACTACGAAAAAGATTTAAATGATCCGGCAACGTATACAAACCTCACAAGATCGACAAAAGAGTTATGCGGATCTTCATCGTAAGGACGTGGAATTTAATATTGGAGATCATGTATTGTTACTTATTGCTCCATGGAAGGGAGTTACAAGATTCGGGAAGAGAGAAAAGCTCAATTCACGATTTGTTGGTCCATTTGAGATTCTTGACCGAGTAGGAACTGTGGCCTATAGACTCTCTTTATCGCTAAGTATTTCGCGAGTTCATAATGTTTTCACGTATCGATGTTACGTAAATATGTGAAAGACATGCACGAATCACATTATTAAATAAAAACCAAACGAGATAGCCGAAGATTTAACGTACGAGGAGGTACCTGTCAAGATCTTGGATAGGAAGGAGCATGTGTGACGCCCCCAAAATATGTATACATCACCCATTCTGAGTCGCCAAATACATGGTACAGAAACAAATATAACTTCAGTAATATAATTGTCGTGCAGAATACGACAACACATATACTGTGAGTTTGAATACAAATATTGTCTACTAGAGAGTATACAAACTCAAAAGGAGTTCTCATTACAATTATCACACTATTTCACAGAATAGTGAGGACTACTAATGCAACCATTTGGACAATCCATTCCCCGACTAGTCCCAGCTATATTCTCATTTCCTGAAGAGAACAGTGAAAGATAGGGTGAGCTCAACTAGCCCAGTAAGAAATATTATGACTAAGATAATGTACAACAAATTATCATTAGTCTTCAACAGGGAAAAATCTGATAAAATATAATAGACAACAAGTTTTAGATCAATAACTGCAGCGGAAAAAGTAATCCATTAGAAGAGTAAAGTAGAGCATAAAACCTACTATCTTCTATGATTAAAAAGATTTATCATCAATTTTATTGCTGAGATTCAGCTTAATAAATAATCTACATCATCGAATCATCCCTGCACTACGGGCCAAAGATAATCGTGTTTTCATCAATGGTCATGATCATGCCATAAAATAATTCATCTTTGCACCCTTGGCTGAAGAGAATCCATGGCCATAATCATACCAAAAATTGGCCATCAATGCACTACGGGCCAATGAGGACTTTTATCACATCATTTGTAACATTATGGTCATGATTATACCGAATAATCTCTGGTCATAATCATACCAAGTCCATCTACGCACTACAGGCCACAGATGGCTTTCAACATAATATAAACATGAGGATGATGACAATGAAATAATAATTCAATTAAACAAGTTCAAGGATAAATTTTAAAGATTTATAATTTAATTTATCCAAAAATCAATAACGTCCAAATTGTCAACATGATACTACTTTGTGAAGTAAAATTCAAGAATAATACTCAGTTGGTCATGTTCATCTCAACACCTGTTCATCTTTGCACTACGGGCCAAAGATATTCATCAGATAATCATTCATCTTTACACTACAGGCCAAAGATATTCAGTAATATCATCATTTAGGACTGAGGATGATGAAAAATATCTTAAAGAAAACGAATCCAGTGAGATAAAAGAATAAATATTAGGGATTCGTATTACAGTTTATCCAAGTTCAATAATACTCCGAAATAACCAATTTTGAATAAGAATTCCAAAATAATGATCAAAACATGAATACAATCAAAGATAGTAACTATAATAGACATCTTGGTCAAAAAGGAAAACTTTCATTTTTCGGTGAATAGTGTTGTATTCGTGAATAGTGTCGTATAGGTGAATAGTGCCGTATACGTGAATAGTAACTCCGACACAAAAAGTTCCAAATTTGATAAAAAGTTCAAACCAATATTTCGGCATGATATTGAAAGAAATAATATCATTTACGAAGAAAATAACATCCCTTACCTCAAACGAACAGTACTTCTGACTGGAATATCGGTATAAGGCTGAAGAAAATTTGCACTGACAAATAGAAACTCACAAAGTATCTAAATACTCACAAAATACGCTCGATAATATAGAGAGAAAAAGAGAGAAAACTTATGTTTCTGGTGTGATTTTGAATTCTAACTTAGCCCTCTATTTATAGGAAAATATTAGCACGCCGAAACAGACTTGACCTGCAACCTGATGGCTTTACCTACTACTATTGCCATCCACCACATTTGAAATAAAATTCAACACATTTCTTCACCAACCAAAAGTGGGGCCCACTCAATTCTAGAATTTTCTACCAAAATCATTTATAAACCTAATTTCCGAATCAGTCACCTCTTAAAATTCATAACAAATCATACGTTCATTTTTAACGGTTCAAAATTTGTGGACATATACTCAACTTATATATGTATAACATATCCAAAAATCACAACGATCCAACAGTCGGATTAAAAATTATAACTCACGCAATATGTCTGAAAAATACTGATTTGATTTTTAATACCTCTATTCCGACAGAAATACTGATAACACACCTCAACATTAATTCCTTCAATAATAACCACATAAATAAATCCATCATTTATATCCACATCAAATAAATATTTCCTTATCATATAAATTAATAATTAATTATTCACAAATAATATTACAGAATCACAATTATGACAACCAGACCGTTTTCAGAAAAGAGGGGGCTTTCCAATAAGGATTTCTCTTTACTGGCGCGCAATTAGTTGACCAAACCTCTCCTTAGACAGAACTTTTTAGACATTGTCAATAATGCTATCTAATAATATTATTCAAATAATATGAATTATTGATCTGATAATGAGAAATACTGTGCAGTAACAATTATTGAAACAACAATAATATAAAATATCAACGCAGCAATTATTGAATCAATAAAATAAAATATTAAACAGTAACTACTATAACAATTATTGAGCAGTGCTTTCTTACGTAAGGATCAATAATTCAAAAATACTGTGCAAAATCGTATGCTACCGTGCAACCACGCGTATTACTGTATTTTAACCACCGAGTATTCCAACAGTGTTAACGGTAATAACTACGCCGTTATTTATAAAAATTCAATTTTGTCATTTTTTTCATCCGACAGTTATTCTGTTATGGCGCCCACAAATGGCTGCGCCGTCGTACGAATATTCCCCGACAGAAAGAATATTCCACGACCAAACGAATATTCTCCGACAACAATGAATATTTTATAACCACTTATTTATTTTACAAAATTTGTACATTTCACCCATAACCAAAATATTATATCAAATTAACACCTTATTATTGACAATAATAATTAGAGAAAATTTGATTTTATTCATTAATAAGTTGGGGTCTTACAGCATGTCCTACGCATAAAGGTTATACTACAAGTCAAAGTTTTGTGGAGAAACCATGCTATTAAGAAAATAACCTGGGAGTTGGAATCGGAAATGAAAGCGAGGTATCCTCACTTTTTCGAAACACCAGGTACGTACGTCAATTTCGAGGACAAAATTTCATAAGGAGGGGAGGTTGTAAAACCCCCACTTTTTATAATTAAAATTGAATTTCTTCTAATTATTATTTTGAATAATAAGGTGTTAATTTGATATAATGCTTTGGTTATGGGTGAAATGTATAAATTTTACAAAATAAGTAAGTGGTTATAAAATATTCATTATTGTCGGGGAATATTCGTTTGGCCGTGGAATATTCTTGTTGTCGGGGAATATTATTACGATGGCGTCGCCATTTGTGGGCCCCATAACGAAAAACTATCAGATGAAAAAAACGATAAGTTTGAGTTTTTTATAAATAACAGCGTAGTTATTACCGTTAACACTGTTGAAGTACCTGGTGGTTAAAATATGGTAATACGCGTGGATGCACAATAGGACACGGTATTGCACAGTATTTTTGGATTATTGATTATTACATAAGACGACACTACTCAATAATTATTACAGTAATTACTGTTCAATATTTTATTTTATTAATTCAATAATTACTGCGTTGATATTTTATATTATCGTTGTTTCAATAATTGTCACTGCACAATATTTTCCATTATTAGATCAATAATTCATATTATTTGAATAATATTATTAGATAGCATTATTGACAATGTTTAAGGAAGTTCTGACTAGGAAAGGGGTTTGGTCACCTAATTGCGTGCCAGTAAGGAAAAATTCTTATTAGAAAGCCCATTTTTTTCTTGAGAACGAGCTAGTTGTCATTATTGTGATTCTGTAATATTATTTTTGAATAATTAATTATTGATTTATATGATAAAAAAATATTTATTTTATGTGGATATAAATGAATAAATTAATGCTGAGGTATTTTATCAGTATTTTATCAGAATGGAGGTATTAAAAATCATCCGTATGTGTATTTCGGTCATTTTTTGTTTGAAATTTAGAAAAACTTTCTTTTACAAAGTTGTGGAGAATTAAATTTTATATGGAATGGATATAAGGTTCGTATTTTTCTGATAAAAGGGCTATTTATTATGAATTATTAAAGTTTTGAAAATAAATGTTTTTAGTTAAAAACATGGGTGGGCCCCACTTTTGTATTTTGTGGAAAAATGCTGAATTTGGTGGGCCCCACTAATGGTGTGCTGAATTTGGTCAAGAAGGTGTGCGTAGGAAAATTTTAAAGAATATTAATATTTTATTATTTTAGTCTGCTTTGGCGTTCTGGCTTTTTTCTATAAATAGGGTGCTTAGTTAGAATTGAAAATCACACCAGAATCTGAAGTTTTCTCTCTCTATAATATCGAGCGTATTTTTATGAGTATTTGGATACTTTGAGAGTTGTTATTTAGTGCAAGTTTCTTTCAGCATTATATCCGATATTTCAGTCAGAAGTACTATTCTTTTGAGGTAAGGGATGTTATTTTTTTTTGTAAATGATATTATTTCGTTTAATATCATTATACCAAAATATTGCTATGAAATTTATTATGAAAATTTTACCTTTTCATGTCAAGGTTACTATTCACGTATACGGTACTATTCACGTATATGGTACTATTCACGAATACGGTACTATTCACGAAGTATGATTTTTTTGTGAAATTTTTTACCTTTTTGTGTCGGGGTTACTATTCACGTATACGGCACTATTCATAAAAAAATAAAATTTTCTCTTCTTTGTCCAAGATATCTATTATGGTTACTATCTTTGATTGTATCCATGTTTTGATCTTCATTCTTGAATTTTGCTCCACAATTGATTATTATGAAGTATTTTTGAACTTGGATAAACTGAAGTACGAATCCCTAATCTTTGTCCTTTTATCTCACTAGATTCGTTTTCTTTAAAATATTTTTCATTATCCTGATCAGTCCTAAATGATGATATAATTGAATATATTTGGCCTGTAGTGTAAAGATGAATGATTACCTAATGAATATCTTTGGCCCATAGTGTAAAGATGGACATGTGTTGAGATGAACATGACCAACTGGTAATACAAATGAATATCTTTGGCCCGTAGTGCAAAGATGAATATTTAGCTCAAGATGTATATTGATTGATGTAACAGTGATAAAATATTGATGATGGACTTTTAAATCATAGAAGATAGTAGACTTCATTCTCTATTTAACTCTTCTAATGAATTGTTATTTTCGATGCGAATATTGATCTAAAACTGGTTGTCCATTATATTTTATCTGATGTATTGAAGGCAAACGATAATTTATTCTGCATTATCTTAGTCATAATATTCTTTACTAGGCTAGTTGAGCTCACCCTTTTTTTTGTTCCATTTTTTTTCTCAGGAGGCGAGAATATAACAGGAACTAGTCGGGGTGTGGAGTGATGGGTCCAGACAGTAGTTTTAGCAGTCCTCACTATTTTATAAAATAATGTATCAATAATTGTAATGAGGACTTATTTGAGTTTGGATATTGTCTAGAAGATAATATTTGTATTTAAACTCACAGCTTATGTGTTGTCATATTTTGTACGACTATTGTATTAATGAAGTTGTAGTTATTTTCTGTACCGTGTATTTGGCGACTCAGAATGGGTTGTGTGGACCTATTTTGGGGGTGTCACACTGCAGTCTACTGTTTCACCTACCCCGTTAGAGATGTCATTTTGATGTCTTGGGCAGGTAGTCAACTTTATTTCTCCTTCCTCATTTCTTGATTAGAACGTCAGGAGGTGCCTTTTGCATCGATGCTCTCAACTAGAAAATGCTCGAATATCAGTCTTCATATTGAACCGTTGCCAATGCTTCAATCTTCAGATGACCGAACTCTATGATTCTGATGCAAATGTTCTTCGACCTGATCGTAGTGTGTCTTATTGAATGTTGCTCATTGACAGGTTTGAGACAACACTACGATCCTGAAGAGTGTTTATTGGATCTTCAATGTAGAACACATCTTCCTTCTCTTGTGCAGTGCTTCATCACTTCTGTTTGCCTCGACTGATCTCAGGAACTGATAGCTTTACTCCTTGTTCTGGTCTCTTCTGAATAGCAAGACACATTAGATTTGTGGCATGCCCAGCTCGCTTTCTCCTTGTGATCTCCCGTTCACTTATCATCAATGGACTGACCCATGCTTAATCACTTTAGTCTTGTTCTTCAGAAGCTGACCAGTATCTTTGAGTAGACTACATCAGTTCCTGCTTTGTTTAGCAAACACTACGATCCTGGTTGGCCCTAAGATCGTTGTCTGTTGTTCTCTTGACAGCTACTGCACTTGCTGACTTTCCTTAGTCAGTCACTTTTACTAAAGTCTTCTTCTGATCAACTTGTGGTAGACTTCATAATTAATGGCTTCACAACTCAATCTGGATGTTGAGTAGATTGGTGCTTAGATCTTCTGTTAGCTTGCATGTCATTCGTTGAGTGCTCTCTGGTTTTCTTTAGATGGAGTGTAACTTTGCAGCTCAGACCAGAGGCTTCATACTTTGGATATTCTGGAACTACTCATTTATTGAAAATCGTGTTTACTCTATGATTATGCGTTGG
The DNA here is from genome assembly GCA_016801055.1 of Panax notoginseng. NCBI lineage: Eukaryota > Viridiplantae > Streptophyta > Magnoliopsida > Apiales > Araliaceae > Panax > Panax notoginseng. The sequence goes on along the minus strand of CM029023.1, from coordinate 21,886,965 downwards.
CGTTGTGAGCACCTCTGTTGGGGCCTTAGTTCTGCACTCTACGATTTAGCTTTGGTTCTGCAGACACTACGACTTTGAGATCAGATCTTGACACTCTACGATTTCTGTCTTTAGGCTTGCTGTCTTCATCTGATCTGGCTCGACTACGATCTCTGGAGGTGCATCTTGTGGTTCATCAAAGACTTCCACTACAATTCTTCTGCAAAATCTTGTTGGAGAGAGAACAGGATACTCTGCTGATTCTTCTAATTCTTGATTTGTAGAACTAGAATCTTTTTCCATTTCTTCACTTTCTGAGCTTGAATCATGCTAACTTCTTTCATCTGATTCATCAGTGAATCCTTCCTGCTAATTTTCATTATTAGTACCTTCTTCAGCATCTTCTCCCTTGGATTCAGACCATTCTCACTCAATTCAATGATTGTAGTAGAGGGTTCTCCTGTCTTCTTTGAGATAGATTTAGCAAGCAGTATGTTGCTCTTCCTTCTCCTTGGAAGTCCGGCTATAGGAGTTTCAGACTTTTCTCCTTCTTTAGAATCTGAAGCCTTTGAATCATCAGATGGGCTCCCTTGATGTTCAGCAACAGTAGGGGCAGGTCCTTCTTCTTCTTCAGACTCAACATCTTTTAAGCCATCATGTGAACATGCTTGGACTTTAGCAGTAGGAGATGCAGTTGTTTCAACTTTCAAACTTTCTTCAACAGCAGAGTGGCTGCTCTTAGTGTTAGCCATAGGACTTGTACATTCTTCTTCACCTATCAGATTTAGCTCTTCCTTTCATGGATTCAGCTTCTTCTTCATTGCTGGACTTGCTCTTTGAGGGTTCATCCTTGAGACATTTAATTCCCTTCTCATCTTCTGACTCTACGTTCTCTTCTTTGGTAGATAGACTTCCTTGGGAAGCTAGAACTGACTCATTTGCTTTCTTCTTGGATGACCCTTGGAGTAATCTGTTGCTTCTTCTTCTCTCTGGGGTTACTGTAGTTGATGCTTTTTCTTCTCCTACTCCATGTCTCTTTTTGTCAGTGGAGAGTTTGCTTGGTGGAGCCTCTGTACTCTTCACACTCTTAGACTTCTTCTTTGTTGGTGTGGCTGTCACCGGTACAGAGTCATCAGATTGAGATAGCTTGTTTTCCACCTCTTGTGCCTTTCTCTTCTTTACCGAGTCCTTGCTGTTGCTTCTAGAAGATATTAGCCTCTTGTTTTCCTTAGGATTTTTCTTCTAGTTTTCAAACAGCTATGGGGACATCACTTTATAAACATTCAGTGATTCTCCCTCATCATCCCTTATCTTGCTTTTCAACTTTTTCTTTAGTTCAATGCTCAAGAGTCTTCCATGAAAAACCTTTGTGAGTGGTTTATCTGTAGACTTCTTCATCTCGGCCTTTTCTAACCATTTGGTCAACCAATTAATTAGAAGGGCTCTAAAGTTCATCTGTTGCTTCATGACGATTGTAGTCATGACTCTCAGTTTTAGATCACTCACAGTATCATGTGTAGTATCTTTGCACATGATGCATTTTTCAGTAATCTCAGCTAGAAATTCAAACTCTTCAGAAAACTCCTTCTTCTTTATATCCTTCAGATTTACGTTCCTCTTATAACGCATTAGGTTTTTGCCTTCTTCAATGTCAACTTCCTCGAGGCTTATCAGACCTTGGTCGGGAAACCCTAGACATTAGTTGATGTCTGATGCCCTTATCTTCAGGCTTGCTCCTTTGACCTTTATGGACAGAAGCACAAAGTCTATCGTTGTGTTGGAGTATAATTGCTTTACTAGCTCGGTATTGACTGGAGTGTTAGCTTCTAAGCACTCAGAAAACCCAGCATTCTTTACAAGCTCAAGTATATCTCTGAACTTCCTTTTTGATCTTTCGAACTTCTTAAAGCCGAGTTGGATTCCGGTTATAACACGCCATTATTCCATTTTGAGGGTTCGAAATTTATGGGTGTTTAGTTTCAAACCTCCTATGAGATATAGTTGAATGCAATTTGGGCGAATCTAGAGGTTTAATGGATTCAGGCTTTGAAGAGGATTTTAGGGTTTGAAAAAAGAAGGGAGAGAGGTTCGATAGCTTCTGATAACTGTTTGGAGATTTTGAATTTGTCTTTATGACAGTTCCCTCTGACTCTGTATAAGCTGTGATGTGTCAACCAGTCATTAGTTACACGATGCCCAGTAATAAATTGTAACTCCCCATAAACTGAACAGTTTTTCAGTTTTGATTTTCTTTTCAGAGAATAAACATTACTGATGTAGATTGGCCGTTGACTTTTTCAGTATGTAGAGTAGCTTGGTGAGGTAGCTATGGACTTTACGATTTTCTTTGTCGACTTAACGATCGTCTTCTGAGAGATGCTTCAGAGGATGATTTGACACTAATCCTCATCTTGAAGTTGCATGGCTTAACCACTGATGTACCCTGATATAATTCGGGCACAGAAATTCTGAGGTGAGTTCGCAGGGCATCTTTCCAAACTGTATTTGAACTTATCTCCACACGATCTGAATAGTTGAGCATATGCCAATTTCTGCTGAGCTCCCCATGAGCTAGTGTATCCTTTGGGAAGACTGCGATCGTCGAGTCTACTCTACGATCGTTGAGGTTGTATTACGATCTTCGAGTTCATTTTAGAATCTACTCTACGAATGTTGCCTGTCCTGGTCGTTGAGATGAACTTGACTAAGCATTCCTTCTTGGTTAAGATAGCTTAGGAAGGGCCAACCTCTTAGAGTGAACTAAGGGTCAGGTTTGTCCCTGAGGCGCTTACCAGATGAAAAACTTTAGAAGTGATTTGCACTGATATCTCATTTGACCTTTTTTGCTAGGGAGTTCCTCTACCCACTCTTAGACAGTTGCATTAGCTATAATCATGGTGTCCTCCTGCTCTTACACTACGATCAGATGTTTGATCGTAGGCGCTCCATGATTTTGAGTTGGGTGGTTGACAAGGTTATCAGTGGCACATTTTGAGACGTTCCCACTGACTATGGATCTTCATTTGGTTTATCAGCCACAAAGTTTTGGGACTTTGTAATTGGTATATTGTTTCATAGTGCACTTCTGATGCTTTTAGTGCTTTTGATCTTTAACATATCACTGCTCCCCCTTAGTTGATACTATCTTCTCATAGAAGTGTGAGTTCTTCTTCTTTATGTGCCTTAGAAGGCAGCCTTGCATATCTCCTTCTGACTGAAGTCATCACTATCATTTAAACATCCTTGGATCAGAGAAATGGATATCTTCAGGATTGATCACTTTACGATAGTTTAACAGAGCTACGAACGTAGTCTTCTTTGATATTTTGTACTTGTGGAGTTCTGCTTCTATAATGAGTTCCTCGAGGGTTCTTTTCAGATGATATGCTCTGCATGATTGAGCATATAAGACCTTTTTTATCTTAGGATGAATGGTATGCTTTCATATGGAGATCAGCAACCACAAGCTTCATTCATGTTAGCTCAGCAAGTCTTCAAGGACAGGCTTTGAACAAATAAGGATTTTGTCAGAAACATTTCTGAAAATGTCTTAAGCCTCCAGCTGGTTAAATCTTCATGACTGAAGTCATCTGCTTCAGCATTCCTAAGTGTGGTCAGATAGACCAAGTACTTGCAGGTTAGATAGATTTCTAGTTTTGGTACCCATGGTTAAATGGGTCCTACTAGGTTAGTTTTCAAAATCCCTATTCCTCGTATACTTGAATTTTCATCACATTAATCACCAACAATCATATTCATGCATATATCCAAATTAGATAATGATATTTTAAGATGCATGATGATGAGTGTGTGTAAGATTAACTATTTTAATAAAACAATCTTTTTCTTTGATGGTTTCATCATTTACTTGGTTATGTTCACAGATTTTAAATGTTCATAGAGTGAGAATCAACTCTATCACATATTTGTATCTGGTTGATTCATGGAGGTGATCAGTTCTATGAATCTTCAAGATACTCTCGTATAACTGATCATACTCTATGTGTTATCAAAAACCTAGAACATAAGTTTATACATACATATTAACCCAACAGCAAAGATTACTCCACTTAAGATTAATTAAGTCATGATATGCTTATGACCTATTTCAGACTTCTTTCAAGATGTTATCTTCAACCTAAAACTTGGATGGAGAGAAAGTTTGTTAGCTTTTGAGTTTTTAATCTCAGTGTACTTTCTCTCTTCCCCATTTTAGGTAGGGTATGGTCTCTTGATAGAATACTGTTATAGTGCATAGGGTGATACAACATGATGTATACATTTATATTAATGAGGAACCATACCTTTTCACTGTCAGTTTCTTGACAATAATTTATCTTAATATAATAATGTTAAGCATTGATGTGCATATTTTTACATTCATTTCTTACAGTTTATTGCTCCAATTTTCCTTCGATCCATCAGTCATAATCTTGAAGATGTAAGCTAAGAAAATCTTGGCTTCTTTATTTCTTTGACAACCTTGAGTCTTCAAGGTTCACATCCAGCTACTGGTTAGCCAAATACATATTTAAGAAATTCTTCTCTTTTTTTGGGATAAGTACTTCTTAGCATATATGGCCTTTTCATCTTTCAGACTGGTGGATGCTTGACTCTTTGCTGTTGATGTCTCTTGAGTTTCCTTGTCTGATCTTTAGACTATAATATTGACCATGGCCAAGGATTAATCTTCTTGTAATAGCATTTAAGAACATGGACCAATCTGGGCAGCTTCAGGTGTATATACACATTTATTTGTACACAATATTTCTAACGTGTGAGCTCATCAGCATTTACAAGTGACTTACTACTAAACTAGGTTTAGAACAATGTTTATGCCTAGGATCAGACTTAAAGCGATTAGCTTTAGAATATAGGATGAGACCTGCTCTGATACCAATTGTTAGTTTCCAGTAGGCACACAATAGATCTAGAAGGGGGGTTGAATAGATCCTTTTTAATTTTGAATATTTTTCTTGTTTATTTTGTATTGCTAATGAATTAGCATATGACAAACATAAGAATCTTTTCAAGCACAGCGGAATAAGTAAAAGATCCCCTTCATTGATATATTCATGAACATACATACATTGTTCGTAGAGTTAGTTTAGTTATAAGCAGTTAATACATACATAGCATTTATAGCAGTTAGGTATATAATGTAAATGACAGAAAATAAATGACTGAATGTAAAAGACACGAGGGATTTTAAGTAGTTCAGAGACTCAAGCTCCTAATCCACTCTTCTGCTTTAACTAGCAGGATTTTCACAAAGGAAGGGCTGCACCCTGAATCACTAAGATTCCTTCAAGGCCAGCAGCCTTGGAACTTTAGTTCACTAAGAACTCTTTAAGCCCAGCAGGTTTGGAACTCCTCTAGTTCCCTAGGAACTCTTCAAGCCCAGCAGGCTTAGAACTTCATTTAGTCCCTCCGGACAAGGACCCCTCAAGCCCTGGCTACTTGTTATTGTAGTTGTTGTTGGTGGTGCCTTGCTGCTAAGATGTCTTTAAGCTTAAACATCTTCTGTACTTAGCAGCTTAGCGTGGTCTTCTTTGCATTCTGCTTAAAGTTTGGACCACATCTTCTCTGGTGCAGCTGATCTTTATTCTGTTCTTCTCATCTTTATTCGATGTCAGCTGTGCACCATCACCATTTGGGTTTGCTAAGTGTTTGAGCTTTTGGTAGACTTTGTCTTGCACTTAGCATCCCCTGAACCCTTCTTGAATGGTTTACAGACATAGTTTTGCATCTGTTCTGTTTTAGCTTTTGGTTCATGGTGATTCGTAGAGTGGCTCTCTTGATATTCTTTATGCTCTGCCACTTTTCTGAATGCTATATTCTTGGCCTTCTCGGTTCTTAGCTTAGTTGCCATCTTCAGTGGCATTTTCATCTTTGTTGAGTGAAGCTTTAGTTTGTTCAAGTCCTTCTTCAAAGCTGCTTCACTTCCACCTTTGTAGTCTCACTGTCATTGAGACTTGTTCTGTTTAGCTCTGGTGGAACTCGTAGAGTCAACAATGTAGCATTCCAATAACTCTATGATCCTTCAACTCAGTAACGTCAGTAACCTTTGATCTTTGAAGCTCTGGCTGATATATACTCTTTCCCAATCTTCCCGTTATGATATAGCCGTTGAAAGCTATTTGAATTGCTTCGCAGATCTCGAGTTATTTGATGTAGACAGCAGATGTGACATGACATCCCCTTTTTATCTTTCTGACACTGCAGTCTACTGTTTCACCTACCCTGTCAGAGATGTCATTTTGATGTCTTAGGCAGGTACTCAACTTTATTTATCCTTCCTGATTTCTTGATTAGAACGTCAGGAGGTGTCCTTTTGCATCAATGCTCTCAACTAGCAAATGTTCGAATATCAGTTTTCAGATTAAACCGTTGCCAATGCTTCAATCATCAGATGACCGAACTCTATGATTCTGATGCAGATGTTCTTGGACCTGATCGTAGTGTGTCTTGTTGAATGTTGCTCATTGACAGATTTGAGACAACACTACGATCCTGAAGAGTGTATACTGGATCTTCAATGTAGAACACCTCTTCCTTCTCTTATGCAGTGCTTCATCACTTCTGTTTGTCTCGAATGATCTCAGGAACTGATAGCTTGACTCCTTGTTCTGGTCTCTTCTGAATAGCAAAACACATCAGATTTGTGGCATGCCCAACTCCCTTTCTCCTTGTGATCTCCCGTTCACTTATCATCAATGGACTGACCCATGCTTAATCACTTTAGCCTTATTCTTTAGAAGATGGCCAATATCTCTGAGTAGACTACATCAGTTCCTACTTTGTTTGGCAAACACTACGATCCTAGTTGAACCCAAGATCGTTGTCTGTTGTTCTCTTGACAGCTACTGCACTTGTTGACATTCCTTAGACAGGCACTTTTGCTGAAGTCTTCTTCTGATCAACTTGTGGAAGACTTCATCATTAATGGCTTCATAATTCAATCTAGATGTTGATTGGATTGGTGCTTAGATCTTCTGTTAGCTTGCATGCCATTCGTTGAGTGCTCTCTGGTTTCCTTTAGATGGAGTGTAACTTTGCAGCTCAGACCAGAGGCTTCATACTTTGGATATTCTGGGAGTGCTCATTTATTGAGAATCGTGTTTACTCTACGACTCTGCTTTGGCGTTGTGAGCACCTTTATTGGGGCCTTAGTTATGCACTTTACGGTTTAGCTTTGTTTCTGCAGACACTACGACTCTAAGATCAGATCTTGACACTTTACGATTTTTGTCTTTAGGCTTGTTGTATTCATCTGATCTGGCTCGACTACGATCTCTGCCTCTAATATGATAAGTAGACTCTACGACTCCGAGTGAGGTCTATGATTCTTAACTTGGCTTTGGCAGATGCTCGTTTGACTCTTAGACAGGCTGTCTCTACGATTCTGAACATGACTTCCTCAGCAGCTACGACTCTGAAGAAGTTCTTCTCGACACACTACGATCCTTCCTCATCTTTCCTGGCGGTCTACGAACTCCGAGATCTACTATCTTGCAGACTACTATTCTGCCTTGATAGTTCTTGAGTTTTCCTTGACTCTCCTGGTAGACTACGATTCTGGTACAGTGCTCGACGATCAGACAAGCATATCTATTACATTATAAGATCAACCTAACAAGCTTGATCTTTCTATATTTATAGTCCTTGTACATCATTTCTTTTTAAGGACTTTACAAAGCTGGTTTGCTTATGTAGGATCAACCTAATATATTTGATCAATTCATTATAAGTCCTTGCACATATGTTCCTATTTTCTATCAAAGGACTTTACAGCTTTTCTTAATGCAAGCATACTTGCATATTCATTCATTTATATCATAATCAATTCATACATAAATAGGAATATCATCCACATGCTTATTCCTAACAGATGCAACTCCTCTTTACAAGAGACTAAATAAAAATCCTACACCCTGGACATATGACTGTACTATGGCAATTAAGAAGATTAAGCTTCGAGCCAAAGTCTTGCCATGTTTACATTTATCTGATCCCGAGGCCCCCAAAATTGTTGAAAAAGATGATTCAGATAAAGGCTATGGGGGTATTGTGAAACAAATCAAAATTTCTAAGGTAATTTTGGTATGTTTTATTTCGGGGGGTGGAACCCTACACAGAAAAACTATTCTACCATTAAAAAGGATATTTTATCGATAGTTCTGTGTATTGACAAGTTTCAAGGAGATCTCTTAAATCAGAGATTTTTTCTAAGACCTGACTGTAAGTCAGCTAAAGAAGTTCTAGAGAAAGATGTTAAAAACATTGCTTCAAAATTGGATATTTGCTAAACGGCAAGCTTTGCTAGTAGTGTTTGATTTTGATATTGAGTTTATAAAAGGAGAATCAAATTCTCTACCAGACTTTTTAACTAGAGAATTCCTGCAAGACACTCCTAATGTTTGTGTGGTAACTCATGATAGGTCTCCTAGAAGAGCAGTCAAGCCGACAATGGAAAGATCCAAAGAAGTTCTTAAAGGATAATCTTCAGGATCTCAGAAATCCTACAATAAAGGAAAAGCTCTTGAGCTCAAAGCTCATGTTGATTCTCAATACATTAACACTATGCTCAAGGAGGTAGTAGTTATTGAGGATGTTGATGCAGTTTGTACTCCTGAACAGGTGGCAGGTTTATATTTATCATATTCACATGATTTGCCAGTATTCCTCCCTAAAACCAAGGACTTTTTTGAGAATATCTTAGTGGAAACTGAATCCATTAATGTATCTCATAAGTCTAGAGATCGCTACAACTTAATTAGTAATTATCTTCACAGTTAAGATCTTAAAAGTCTTGAGTCCTTGTGACTGGGCGGGTGATCTTAGAACCCATAAATATTTTGAAAATAAATCAATGATTCCCAAAACCTATAACTATTGTGACTATATTATGGCATGGGAAAGATTCTTATATTATCAAAATGACCATTACACCCACAATTGGTTTCTTCACCCCAAGCTTACAAAGAACATGAAATCTCAGGACTTTCATGCATGGTTTCAGCCATGGTTTTATTATTGAGGACCATCACCATCTTTTTTTCCCTCCAAAGGTAGAGAAGGTTTTTGAAAAATATTTTTAAGCTTTTGGTACCCTTAAAGATAATCAGGCTTTATTAAATTTCTGTTGTGATTATGAGATTCCATGGATCTTCAAATGGTCCTATGTCATTGATCAGAATGTGAGAACTGGAAATAATCGCCTTCTTAGGTAATTATCTATAAAGTGGTGGTCTAAGTTTAATGAAGATAAAATTGTTAATTTATCTTTTCAGATAGAAAATCATGATGCAGAGAAATATGAGGCTTTTGAAAAGAAGCTAAAATCTGCCCTTAAAGGGATCCCAAAAAATGAGATCTTAGACTTCCTAAAAAATCATGATGATACTGAGACTATGCTAGATAGTGATGATGAAGCATCGCCCAATAATCCTTTTGGTGGTCCCTGCTCACAGCCTAAATAATTCAGGCATGCTAAGAGAATAAATGCTTAAAGCATTTGTGGTGGTCCAGGTTACGCCTTAATAATTCAGACTTTTGCTTTTGGTGCAAGTGGTGTGGGTATCCAAGGCTTAAAAGTTTTTATCTTGGCCCTGCTAGCTTGTTTGTTAGTTCTGATGTCCGTTCGACTCCAGCCCTTTTCAGACCCGCGTTGGCAGAATTATTTTAAGTTTAATAAAGTAAGAATCTACTTTTACATTATTGTTCTCCTTTTGTAAAAGTTGTTTTTTTCTTCTTTAAACAGGTGTTTGTTAAAAGGCCTATATAAGGACCTTCGGCTTCATTGGTGAAGCATCCGAAAATTATCTATACGTTCTCTTTGTAAAAAGTGTGTTTCTTTGAGTGTATTCAAGTTCTAAGTTCTCAAGTTTCAAAACCCTATGTAAATTTGTTTGAGCTTTAATAATATTCCGTTATTCTCTGTATACTTGTTTTATTTCAAAAAACAAAAATCTAATAAATAAATTAGTATTTTTAAAGTAAGCTTATCAAAAACTGTCAAGAAACCATTTTCTAAAGGAGTCTTGATATTTATTGCGAAGGATTTTTGTCGCGACGTATGTCAATATATAAAATTAAATAGAATTATTAAATTGGCCCACTATATTAGTAACTGCTCGGTAAAAGTTTTACTCCCTACCCTTAACAAGGGGCCCTGTTTTAACGACTTGAAAAAAAAAAATCAAATATGGGGTACTCTGGACCACAAGGAAAAATAATAGTTGTGTAGAGCATTCAAGGAATAGTTCTCAAAACAATATAGCCAAGCAACGGATTTGGCTCATCACTATTACCCATTTTCTTTAATTTCATTTAATATATTAATTATTTGTTCTTAATAATTTTATTAATAATGATCAAAATATATTAATAGATAGTTAATAGTATTAAGATTAATCCTACAAAAAATTAGAATCATAAAAAAAAAATCACCATTAAAAGTTTTAAAAAATTCATCCATTGAAATTTTGATTAAAAAAAATCCACATCTCCATCAAATAGTTAAAAAGTGTCGGATTATTTTTATTTTTAAAATAATTATGTTATTCTATATAATAAATTAATTGACCGGTATCGATTTTAATTATACTATTAATAATTATAAAAATATGATGTATTTGATGAAATAAAAAGGAATTTGCAAAAAGTGTTTTTTTCTTCTTTAAACAGTTGTTTGTTAAAAGGCCTATATAAGGACCTTCGGCTTCATTGGTGAAGCATCCGAAAATTATCTATACGTTCTCTTTGTAAAAAGTGTGTTTCTTTGAGTGTATTCAAGTTCTAAGTTCTCAAGTTTCAAAACCCTATGTAAATTTGTTTGAGCTTTAATAATATTCCGTTATTCTCTGTATAATTGTTTTATTTCAAAAAACAAAAATCTAATAAATAAATTAGTATTTTTAAAGTAAGCTTATCAAAAATTGTCAAGAAACCATTTTCTAAAGGAGTCTTGATATATATTGCGAAAGATTTTTATCGTTTTACAATAATTACGACGTATGTCAATATATAAAATTGAATAGAATTATTAAATTGGCCCACTGTATTAACTGCTTGGTAAAAGTTTTACTCCCTACCCTCAACAAGGGGCCCTGTTTTAACGACTTCAAAAAAAAAAATCAAATATGGGGTACTCTGGACCACAAGGAAAAATAATAGTTGTGTAGAGCATTCAAGGAATAGTTCTCAAAACAATATATCCAAGCACCGGATTTGGCTCATCTCTGTTACACATTTTATTTAATTTCATTTAATATATTAATTATTTATTCTTAATAATTTTATTAATAATGATCAAAATATATTAATAGATAGTTAATAGTATTAAGATTAATCCTACAAAAAATTAGAATCATAAAAAAAAAATCACCATTAAAAGTCTAAAAAAAAATTTCATCCATTAAAATTTTGTTAAAAAAAAATCCACATCTCCATCAAATAGTTAAAAAGTGTCGGATTACTTTTATTTTTGAAATAATTATGTTATTCTATATAATAAATTAATTGACCGGTATCGATTTTAATTATACTATTAATAATTATAAAAATATGATGTATTTGATGAAATAAAAAGGAATTTGCAAGGAAGGAGATGTAAATTCCCAAGCAACCATCAGTCGATCAAGTTGGCAGAGATAGAAGACTCGTCACTTGATTGGAAGAATCAAAAATAGAAAATTAATTCTAAACATATAAGACATAATTCCGAATAGCCTTGTCCCGTCAAGAGCCAATTATCCTATAAGGGAATTTCTCTCACACTTCCTACTTTTTCTAGTAGTATTTAAATATTCAGTTAGTTATATTTCAACATCATGAAATATATGGAAAAATCAAACATGGAAAAATTCATTAACTCTGGACCACAAGGAAAAATCAAACATGGACAGCCCGAGTATCATGCACGGCAATTAATTTGTTTCATTTATCTGAATTTTTAAATAAAAAAAAAAACCATTTCCCTTCAAAATTAATACTTGTAGAAACATAAGTAATGAAACACCTAAATCACCACCATGTTTTTCCCTTTAAAATATGTAAATACTAACATATAAAAAGCTAATGTAGTAGTTTCCTTAATGAACCCCTATAGTAATGTTTTAATAATACTAGTACCAACAACCCAAGAAAGTGTGAAGTAGGGTTTGCCAAAATGTTAATTCACCTTCCAATTCAAGGGTCAACAATTATTATTTTAAACATGTTTTCTTAACTTAGATATCCTACATAGAGACTCTCTACACACACACACACACACACACACACACAAGGCAACCAAGATTTTGTTGTTGTTGTTGTTGCTGCTAAATGGCAACCAAGATTGAATTATTTCTACATATATAATATTTTATGTTCTTTTGAAATTAGGCAGAAGTAGAGAGGGAGCTGCACCCATGCATGCTTTATGATTCCGTTGTATATGATCAATGTATACTCCTAATTAAGTAGTACATGTTGAATTGTTGATATAAATATTCCAACTTTGACTTTGATTAATACTAAATGAATAACACATGAATTCATGTATAAATGCAGAAAATTAGATCACCCAACATCAAAGTTGATAGTGATTCATAATAGAGAAGGTGACACGAACAGTCCATTATTTTATTTTTTTTAGTTTTAGAAAAAATGATTCAAATTTTTTACAATATTTTTTTTTGAAATTCAGCCGAAAGAACTGCTTTCTATTTTGTTAAGGACAATGATCCCAAGACCTGTTAGCCTAGAAAATCTAATGAGAGAAATACAAAGACTCAGTCCATCGATTATGGTAGTCTCAAAAGTATAATCAAATCATAACTCAACTTCATTTAATTTGTAAGTCGTTTCATAGAGACACTTTTCTACTACAGTTCATGGTTCGATTTTTTGGATGATTGCATGGACCTAGAAAATAAGTATAGAATGGATCTTGAAAAAATTCAGTTTGGCCAAGTGATTCATAACATTGTTGCAACGGAGGGAGAGGAAAGGATTACAAGAAGTGTAAAGACCAGCATGTGGAGATCTTAATAAATGAATAAAGCTTTTGTAGAGTGGAGATTTGAATTAATGAAATCGTAGAGTGGAATTAATTATTTGGCATCTACAGTTTAATACTGTGGAGCCTAGAAAACTAAAAAAAAAATTGAATTTGGCCAATACAACGTCGTTTCTTAATTGGCTTAGCGTCCGTAGTTTAATACTGCGGACGATGCCTATTTAAAAAAGACGTCTTTTTCCAATTAGTCAGTCATACTTGGCATCTACAGTTTAATACTGCGGACCAGATAATTTTACAAGGAGGGTATTTTGATCATCTGTCCCGTCCACAGTATTAAACTGCGGAATACGCGAAACTAAACTGTGGACGGGATCTCTATTAAACCATTAGATCATCGGATGGACGGTCATGATGTGTTGTAAAACTACCCTTAAGTTGGCAACGTTGACTATATATATACACGGTCCGTCTTTCCAGCGAACCCAGGAGAGTGAATAAAAAACGAACCAGCTATATATTTTTGATAATTTATTTTGCTTTTTCTAATTGTTTGACCCTAGCTAGAAAATGTGAATGGAAATCTTTTTGCTATTTTTTCTGTGAATTTAGAAACCTAATACACGTTATAGATTGACTTAATTTAATATGGTTTATATATATATTGTAAGACCCCAGCTTTTTATAAATAAAATTAAATTTTTCTCTAATTATTATTTTGAAATAATAAGGTGTTAAGTTGATATAATGTTTTGGTTATGGGTGAAATGTGAAAATTTTGTAAAATAAGCAAGTGGTTATAAAATATTCATTGTTGTCGGGGAATATTCGTTTGGTCGTGGAATATTCTTGTTGTCGGGGAATATTCGTACGACGGCGCAACCATTTGTGGGCCGCATAACAGAATAACTGTCGGATGAAGAAAACGACAAAGTATGAGTTTTTATACATAACAGCGTAATTGTTACCGTTAACACTGTTGGATTACCTGGTGGTTAAAATACAGTAATACACGTGGTTGCACAGTAGCACACGGTATTGCACAGTATTGATGAATTATTGATCCTTACGTAAGAAGGCACTACTCAATAATTGTTACAGTAGTTACTGTTCAATATTTTATTTTATTGATTCAATAATTGCTGCGTTGATATTTTATATTATTGTTGTTTTAATAATTGTCACTGCACAGTATTTTCCATTATCAGATCAATAATTCATATTATTTGAATAAATAACATTATTGGCAATGTCTAGAAAGTTCTGTCAAGGAGAGGTTTGGTCACCTAATTACGCGCCAGTAAGGAGAAATCTTTATTGGAAAGCCCCATCTTTCCTAGGAACGGCATGGTTGTCATAAATGTGATTCTGTAATATTATTTGTGAATAATTAATTATTGATTCATATGATAAGGAAATATTTATTTTATGTGGATATAAATGTTGGATATATTTATTGTGGTTAAAAATGAAGGAGTTAATGTTGAGGTGTTTTATCAGTATTTTTGTCAGAATGGAGGTATTAAAAATTAAACCAGTGTTTTTGAGATATATTGTGTGAGTTATAATTTTTAATCCGACCGTTGGATCGTTGTGATTTTTGGATATGTTATACATATATAAGTTGAGTATCCACAAATTTTGAAACGTTAAAAATGAACGTATGATTTGTTATGAATTTTAAGACGTGACTGGTTCAGAAATTGTTGAAGCATCCGAATTTAGCATTTTGGTAGAAAATTCTAGAATTGGTGGGCCCCACTTTTGGTTGGTGAGAAATGTGCTGAAATTTTTATTCAAATGTGGTGGGTGGGAATAGTAGCAGGTAAAGCCATCAGGTTGCAGGTCAAGTCTGCTTCAGCGTGCTAACATTTTCCTATAAATAGAAGGCTAAGTTAGAATTAAAAATCACACCAGAAACATAAGCTTTCTCTCTTTCTCTCTCTATATTATTGAGTGTATTTTGTGAGTATTTAGATACTTTGTGAATTTCTATTTATCAGTGTAAGTTTCCTTCAGCCTTATGCCGATATTCCAGTCAGAAGTACTGTTCGTTTGAGGTAAGGGATGTTATTTCTTCTTAAATGATATTATTTTCTTCAATATCATTATGCCGAAATATTAGTTTGAACTTTTTATCAAATTTGGAACTTTTTGTGTCGGGGTTACTATTCACGTATACGGTACTATTCACGTATACGACACTATTCACGAATACGACACTATTCACCAAAAAATAAAAGTTTTTCCTTTTTGTCCAAGATGTCTGTTATGGTTACTATCTTTGATTGTATCCATATTTTGATCTTTATTCTTGAATTCTACTTCAAAATTGGTTATTATGGAGTATTATTGATCTTGGGTAAACTGTAATACGAATCTCTAATATTTGTTATTTTGTTTCACTGGATTCGTTCCTTTAAAATATTTTTCATCATTCTCAGTCCTAAATGATGATATTACTGAATATCTTTGGTCTGTAGTGCAAAGATGAATGATTAACTGATGAATATCTTTGGCCTGTAGTGCAAAGATGAATGATTACCTAATGAATATCTTTGGCCCGTAGTACAAAGATGAACAGGTGTTGAGATGAACATGACCAACTGGTGATACAAATGAATATCTTTGGCCTGTAGTGCAAAGATGAATATTGATTAAAGATGTATATTGATTGTTGTTACAGGAATAAAATATTGATGATGGACTTTTAAATCTTAGAAGATAGTAGAACTCATTCTCTACTTGACTCTTCTAATGGATTGTTGTTTCCGCTGCAGTTGTTGATCTAAAACTTGTTGTCTATTATATTTTATCAGATTTTTCCCTGTTGAAGACTAATGATAAATTATTGTATATTATCTTAGTCATAATATTCTTTACTGGGCTAGTTGAGCTTACCCTTTTCCTTTTTGTTCCATTTTTCTTCTCAAGAGGTGAGAACATAGCAGGATCTAGTCGGGCTATGGAGTGATGGTTCTAGAAAGATGTTTTAGCAGTCTTCACTATTTCTGAAAAATAGTGTTTGAATAATTATAATGAGGACTTATTTGAGTGTGAATATTGTCTAGAATACAATATTTGTATTTAAACTCACAGTATGTGTTGTCGTATTTTTCACGACAATTGTATTATTGAAGTTATAGTTTGCTTTCTGTACCATGTATTTGGCGACTCAGAATGGGTGTTGTATACCTATTTTGGGGGCATCACAGTTGGTAGCAGAGCTTAGGGATATGATTCCTGGCTGAAGTGTGAGACAAGAACTAGGAGGGGAGAGACGGGGAATTCCTTCTCTAGTCTGACCTACCTAAGTTTATTTTGTATTTAATTGGTCGGTCAGAGTATAGGGATAATATGTGATATGTCAATTAACCCTTGTTTTGTGGCAGTGTTTGAAAATGGCATCCGAAAATGTTGTGATAAGCATTAAAGCACATGAGACCGTTGAGTCACCAACGATCAATACCCAGGATAAGGTGTAACAGGAAGACAATAATCCTCAGGTAAACAATAACACCGATGAAATAATGAACGATGGGATGTTCAGAGGCTTTATGCATTTCATGCAACATCAGGCGAGAGGGGCTCCTGTTCAAAATGCAGGTGGAAGCACTGGCAACTCTCGGATAGTCACCGCTAAGCAGTTCAAGGAGCTGGGACTACCGGAGTTTTTGGAAAAGCCAGAACCACTTACGGCAGAGACGTGGATAAAGCAGATCACCAAGATATTTGATGTCTTGGGATGTTCCGAGGAGCAAAAGGTTCCCTTTACCACCTTTATGTTGCGAGGAGAGGCAGATTACTGGTGGAAATCGGTAAAACGTACTCAATCTGCCGCACTGAAGATGTCTTGGGAGAAGTTCCAAGAATTGTTCAACGACAAGTACTTTTCCGAAAGTATTTGTCACATGAAGGAGGTTGAGTTCATCAAGCTGGAGCAAAACAATATGAACGTGTCGCAGTACGAAGCTAAGTTTGTCGAGTTGTCCCGATTTGTATCCCATTTAGTTGATAATGAGGAGAGAATGACGCGAATGTTTCTGCGAGGTTTGAAACCCGAAATACGTCAATACCTCATTTCTCACAAACTTTGTTTATATTCAGATGTAGTGAATAGGGCTCAGTTATTGGAGCGCGATAATGAGCTAGCCCAACCGAAGGATGACGAGCAACAACACGATAATAATCGTACCGATGGCAATGGTCATCGGAACAATGATAACCATCGTGGAGGAAATTATCATGCCAGAAATGGTAACCACTTCGGTGGTAATCATGGCCAAAATAATAGAAGAAATGATTCAAGTGAAAATTTCAAGAAGAGAAGATTTAACGATGACGGGAAGACGTCGGCAACAGCACCAGCCCCAGCAACAAATTCTAGGGGAAGAGAACGACCGCCAATTAGATGCTACAGATGCGAAGAGGAGGGACATATAAGTCCAAACTGTTCACAGCTTTCCAAGATATGTTTTAGTTATGGAAAAGACGGTCATATAGCTCGATTTTTTCCTGTAGCGAAATCAAGTCCAATTGGGACGGTGGCACCAAAGGTTGATACAGACAAAACAAAGTCGGTGATTTCAGGAAGAGCGTTTTTCGTGACTTCTCAAAGTGCGAGTAACCCGAACGAAGTTAGCACGGGTTAGTTAATTATAAATTCTTTCGAAGTCTATACCTTATTAGATATCGGTTCTACCCACTCTTTTATTTCTCCTGCTTGTGCTCAACGTTTAAACTTGACTCCGAAAAAATTAGACTTTGACTTATCTGTGGAGACTCTGTTAGGAGAAACTGTTATCATATCCACGATTTATAAATCTTGTTTGATCCAAGATTGGGATATGAGTCACAGTTGAGAGTAACTTAAGTCAGTAATCAAAATATCTAGCTTTCTAGGCTTAGCTGGTTACTATCGGAGATTCGTGGAAGGATTTTCTCGAATCGCTACTCCGTTAACTTAGCTGACTCAGAAAGATACAAAATTCATATGGAGCGAGGAATGCGAGAAGATTTTCCAAGAGCTTAAGAGGCGACTCATTCGGAACCTGTTCTGACCATACCATCCTGAAAAAGTGAACGTAGTAGCTGATGCGTTGAGTAGAAGATCGTACGCGAGTACGAGTGCGATATTATTGAACACAAAGACCTATTTTGTATAATTTATAAATGATAGAGATAGAGTTAATGACTCTAGGGACCCACGTGATGATATACGAGTAAAATCGACTTTAATCGATAACGTTAAAGTCGCTCAAGCTACAGACCTGGAGCTGATGAATATAAAGAAGAAGGTACAAGAATGTGTTATTCTAGAAGTAAGAGTCGATGAAGTGAAGAAAGCTCAAGCCTTCAATTTATTTGAAATCCTCGATCGAGTAGGAACTGTGGCTTATAGACTCGCCTTAACGCTAAGTATGTCGCGTGTTCATAACGTTTTTCACGTATCGATGTTACGTAAATATGTGGACGCCCCGAATCATATTATTGCGTTAGAACCAGACGAGATGGCTGAAGATTTAATGTACGAGGAGGTACCTGTCAAGATCTTGGATAGAAAAGAACATGTCCTATGCACAAAGGTTATACCTCAAGTTAATATTTTGTGGAGGAACCATGCTATTGAAGAAATGAATTTGGAGTTGGAATCAGAAATGAAAGCGAGGTATCCTCACCTTTTCGAAATACCAGGTAGATACGTCAATTTCGAGGACGAAATTTCATAAGGAGGGGAGGTTGTAAGACCCCAGCTTTTTATAAATAAAATTAAATTTTTCTCTAATTATTATTTTGAAATAATAAGGTGTTAATTTGATATAATGTTTTGGTTATGGGTGAAATATGAAAAGTTTGCAAAATAAGCAAGTGGTTATAAAATATTCATTGTTGTCGGAGAATATTCGTTTGGTCGTGGAATATTCTTGTTGTCGGAGAATATTCGTACGACGGCGCAGCCATTTGTGGGCCACATAACAGAATAGCTGTCGGATGAAGAAAACGACAAAGTATGAGTTTTTATACATAACAGCGTAATTATTACCGTTAACACTGTTGGATTACCTAGTAGTTGAAATACAGTAATACGCGTGGTTACACAGTAACACACGGTATTGTATAGTATTGATGAATTATTGATCCTTACGTAAGAAGGCACTACTCAATAATTGTTACAGTAGTTACTGTTCAATATTTTATTTTATTGATTCAATAATTGCTGCGTTGATATTTTATATTATTGTTGTTTCAATAATTGTCACTGCACAGTATTTCCCATTATTATATCAATAATTCATATTATTTG
Source organism: Panax notoginseng (assembly GCA_016801055.1). Classification (NCBI taxonomy): domain Eukaryota; kingdom Viridiplantae; phylum Streptophyta; class Magnoliopsida; order Apiales; family Araliaceae; genus Panax; species Panax notoginseng. The sequence continues at coordinate 21,867,679 of CM029023.1, read as the reverse complement.
AATAAATAGCATTATTGGCAATGTCTAGAAAGTTTTGTCAAGGAGAGGTTTGGTCACCTAATTGCGCGCCAGTAAGGAAAAATCCTTATTGGAAAGCCCCCTCTTTCCTGGGAACGGCCTGGTTGTCATAAATGTGATTCTGTAATATTATTTGTGAATAATTGTGGCGCCTCCAAAATTAGGTATACATCACCCATTCTGAGTCGCCAGATACATGGTACAAAATTCAAATACAACTTTATTTATACAACAGTTGAGCTGTCGTATAGAATACGACCACAGTTAACTATGAGTTTTAATACAAATGTATGTAACTCTCATGGTACCTCGATCACAACCTTACAATGATACTTTACATAAAAGTATAGTCAAAAACTGTTTTAGAAATTAAAATATTTGGGAAGTGCTCAAGAAAACCTTCGTACATGGGAGGTCATGCGTCTAGGTTATGATAGATATCATATGTCCACAGAATTATCCTTGGTTGACCAAAAAGTCCCCAAATAAAAATAAGAAGATTACTATCATCTTCTTTCCAATGGTGAGTCTTCTCTTGACATATAAATATCTCCGTTGTCTCCAAGTGAAAATTATACTTCACATAAACTCCAAGATCATATAGATAGTGCTCATAGATATATTCAGCAAGTGGATGTGCACAACCATGTCTTATGAGAACACGAGGTTGTATGTCATTAGACATCTTGTATGATAGTGACAAAACACCCTTCCAAAGTTGGGTTCGCCTCACCCTATTTGATTCACCAAATATAACTACTAAATGATGTATAGAATACAACACACTTTTCTATGCTGTTTAGGGAGAACCTCCACAGCTATCACACTATTTCATAGAATAGTGAGGACTACTAATGATATCATCTGGATCGTCACTCTGTTCCCCGACTAGTCCCTGCTGCGTTCTCACTTCCTGAAGAGAACAATGAAAGCAAAAGGGTGAGCTCAACTAGCCCAGTAAAGAATATCATAATTAAAGCTAATTTACATCATCAATAGCCTTCATCATTAATAAATCAGAGATTTAGAACATATAGTAGCTGATAAAACTTTTCAACCATAGTTGCAGCAGAACGAGCAATCTATTATAAGAGTCAAATAGACAATTAGGTCTATTATCTTCTCCATGTTAAAAGTCCACCAATAATATTTTATCCCTGTAACATCAATCAACCATTCCTGTCCACAATCATATGAATAACTCATAATCATAATTGTGATTCTAAATTCCTCTTCGCACCCAGGACGAAGATAATTTTCATCACCTATATTCACCTGAAACATCAAAAATCATGGTTATACCAAATCACAATTCTTGTTCATAAACATACTAATAAATTTATTTTTGCACTACGGCCAAAGACATACAACTGTATTTTAGAAGAGTCAAGTAGAGCATGATATCTACTATCTTCTACAAATTAAATGTGTATAACCAATATTTTATCGCTGAGACTCAGCTTAATAAATAATCCACACCTTCGAATTATCCATGCACTACGGCCAAAGATATTCGTTAGTATCACATCCATGAATTATCCATGCACTACGGCCAAAGATATTCATTATTATCACATCCATGAATTAATATTTCATCGCTGAGACTCAGCTCAATAATTAATCCACATCATCGAATCATCCCTGCACTACAGGCCAAGGATATTCATTAGTATCACGACCACGAATTATCCATGCACTACGGGCCAAAGATAATCGTGTTTTCATTAACGGTCCTGATCATGCCATAAAATAATTCATCTTTGCACCCTTGGCCGAAGAGAATCCATAGCCATAATTATACCAAAAACTGTCCATCAATGCACTACGGGCCAATGAGGACTTTTTCACATCATTTGTAACATTACGGTCATGATTATACCGAATAATTCCTGGTCAAAATCATACCAAGTCCATCTATGCACTACAGGCCACAGATGACTTTCAACATAATATAAGCATGAGGATGATGACAATGACATAATAATTTAATAAAACAAGTTTAAGAATTAATTTATCCAGGAATCAATAACGTCCAAATTGTCAACATGATACTGTTTTGTGGAGTAAAATTCAAAAATGCTCAGAAGAATACTTCCATGAAAAGATACTGGATGAAGCGCAAATATCAAGGATATTCCACTAATTTCATGGAGTATAAAAGCCAAAACTTTAACCAACTGAGTATAATAAAGAATGAAATAACAAAAGAAATCACCATGCATGCGATAGACCGCACAAGCAGGTTATTCCAACAGAATAATAAATAACGGAACCAGGTCCGGCGAAATTCGCACCGACAGGATGTTCTAACAGAATAATAAAGAATGGAATAACAATAGAAATCACCATGCATGCGGTACTTCGCATAGACAGGTTATTCCAACAGAATACTAAATAACGGAACTAGGTCAGGCGTAATACGCACCGACAGGATGTTCCAACAGAATAATAAAGACAAAATCAGGTCCGGCATAAAACGCACAGACAGGATATTCCAACAGAATAATAAATAATGTAATAACAGAAGAATTTCACTAAGTATAGGGTAGCCCGCGTATACAGGTTATTCCAACAGAATAATAAAGAATGGAAAAACAGAAGAATTTCACCAAGTATAGGGTAGTTCGCGTATACAGGTTATTCCAACAGAATAATAAAGAATGGAATAACAAAAGAATTTTACCAAGTATAGGGTAGTCCAAATATACAGGTTATTCCAACAGAATAATAAATAATGGAATAACAGAAGTTCTTTTCATGAATACAAGAGAAAAAATATTCCTTACGAGTACAACAAATTATATCCCTTACCGTAAAAGAAACTTGATATCGGAGTAGTGAAGTAGCAGAATACTTTTCTTCTTTCTCTCTATAGTTTCTCTCTCTAGAGTTTCAGTGAATTCGTAAGAAAATAATGAAGGAATGAGTTTCTATTTATAGAAGAATGGACTGCATAGTAACTAACTCATGAACGGTCAAGATTGATTTACTTTTAATCGGACGATCCATATTTAAAGCAAAATCTTTTAAATAAAATATAATATATTCTATTTATAATCTAATAAAACGAATAACTTTATAAAAGATTTTACTATGCAAATACTATGCAGGCACTATACAAACACTATGCATAATAAAATATAATATATTCTAATTATTGTCTAATAAAACAGATAACTTTATAAAAGTATTCTGTTTTATATAAAAAGGTTTTACTATTAGCCTAATAAAACGAATAACTTTATAAAAGTATTCTATTTTATATAAAAATATTTTCTGTTTTATTACATTAATAATACCAATAAAACAAAACTGAGTGACTTATCACGTAAGCATCAATAATCAATACCGTGTGCTACTATGCAACTACGCGTATTACTGTACTTTTAACACCGGGTGTTTCAACAGTTAACGATAAAACTTCCGCCGTTATTTTCATAAAAATATTTTTGTCGTTTTCTCAATACGATAATAATTCCGTTGTGGGGTCCATCAATGATTGTACCGTCGTACGAATATTTTCCGACAAAAAGAATATTACCCGACTAATCGAATATTCCCCGACACAACGAATATTTTATATCAACTTGCTTACTTTGCAAAAAATAAAAATTTCACATATTACCCTTAACTTTAAACTTTTATCAATTTAACTATTTACCAAAATAGATAAATTGAATACTTTTATTTCATAAAATTCGGAGTCTCACAATAATTAATTATTGATTCATATGATAAGAAAATATTTATTTTATGTGAATATAAATGTTGGATATATTTATTGTGGTTAAAAATGAAGGAATTAATGTTGAGGTATTTTATTAGTCTTTTTGTCGGAATGGAGGTATTAAAAATTAAACCAGTATTTTTGAGATATATTGCGTGAGTTATAATTTTTAATCCGACCGTTGGATCGTTGTGATTTTTGAATATTTTATACATATATAAGTTGAGTATATGTTCACAAATTTTGAACCGTTAAAAATGAACGTATGATTTGTTATTAATTTTAAGAGGTGACTGGTTCAAAAATTGTTGAAGTATCCGAATTTAGCATTTTGGTAGAAAATTATAGAATTGGTGGGCCCCACTTTTGGTTGATGAGAAATGTGCTAGAATTTTTATTCAAATGTGGTGGGTGGGAATAGTAGCAGGTAAAGCCAGAGGGCTAAGTTACATTTTCCTATAAATAGAGGGCTAAGTTAGAATTGAAAATCACACCAGAAACGTAAGCTTTCTCTCTTTCTCTATCTATATTATTGAGTGTATTTTGTTAGTATTTAGATACTTTGTGATTTTCTATTTATCAGTGCAAGTTTCCTTCAGCCTTATATCGATATTCCAGTCAGAAGTACTGTTCATTTGGGGTAAGTGATGTTATTTCTTCTTAAATGATATTATTTTCTTCAATATCATTATGCCAAAATATTGGTTTGAACTTTTTATCAAATTTAGAACTTTTTGTGTCGGGATTACTATTCACGTATACGACACTATTCACGAATACGACACTATTTATCGAAAAATAAAAGTTTCTCTTTTTTGTCCAAGATATCTATTATGGTTACTATCTTTGATTGTATCCATGTTTTGATCTTTATTCTTGAATTATGCTTCAAAATTGGTTATTATGGAGTATTATTGATCTTGGATAAACTGTAATACGAATCTCTAATATTTGTTATTTTGTTTCACTGGATTCGTTCCTTTAAAATATTTTTCCTCATCCTCAATCCTAAATGATGATATTACTGAATATCTTTAGCCTGTAGTGCAAAGATGAATGATTAACTGATGAATATCTTTGGCCTGTAGTGCAAAGATGAATGATTACCTAATTAATATCTTTGGCCCGTAGTGCAAAGATGAACAGGTGTTGAGATGAACATGACCAACTGGTAATACAAATGAATATCTTTGGCCTGTAGTGCAAAGATGAATATTGATTAAAGATGTATATTGATTGTTGTTACAGGAATAAAATATTGATGATGGACTTTTAAATCTTAGAAGATAGTAGAACTCATTCTCTACTTGACTCTTCTAATGGATTGCTGTTTCCGCTGCAGTTGTTGATCTAAAACTTGTTGTCTATTATATTTTATCATATTTTTTCCTGTTGAAGACTAATGATAAATTGTTGTATATTATCTTAGTCATAATATTCTTTACTGGGCTAGTTGAGCTCACCCTTTTCCTTTTTGTTCCATTTTTCTTCATAGGAGGTGAGAACATAGCAGGATCTAGTCGGGGTATGGAGTGATGGTTCTAGAATGATGTTTTAGCAGTGCTCACTATTTCTGAAAAATAGTATTTGAATAATTGTAATGAGGACTTATTTGAGTGTGGATATTGTCTAGAAGACAATATTTGTATTTAAACTCACAGTATGTGTTGTCGTATTTTGCACGACAATTGTATTATTGAAGTTATAGTTTGCTTTCTGTACCATGTATTTGACGACTCAGAATGGGTGTTGTATACCTATTTTGGGGGCGTCACATATATATAATATGTCGTAGAAGGTGCAAATTAAATACAAAATTAATACAAAAAATAGAGATATCTCTCTTTTTACAGTGTAAAGTTATAAATTTGAGTATACCAAAAAAAATAGTTTATTTAATCTTTTGATTTCTTTTATTCAATATTAAAGTTTGGGTTAAACATAGTTTTTTAAAATAATTTTTCAAATTATCTTTTTAACTATAAATTTTACGATTATATTTATTATAAGGTAAAACTTATAAATAAAAAATGTATAATTATGTCATGAGGAATTGAATATATTCAGATTATACGTTAAAATAGGCATAATTCACATGTTTCTCAATTAGATTACTATAATTGCATTCACAACGGTTTTTTCAATAGACTTTCTATCTCCAATTTTGAAGAATATATTAACAAATTATTATCCAACAATTTCCTTATACTTATTTAATTCTCTATTTCAATCTCTATATTGGATTTTACTCCTTAGGATGAGGGAGTCAAAAGACACCTTCATTTAAGTGGACAACTCATCAATCATTATCTAACTCATCTTCATTTTTAAATTATAAAATTAATATTGACTTTTTAAAAAAAATTAATTTCAAACATATTCAAATTTAAAATTGATATAAATTTATTTAATTCATGTCAATATAATTATAAATATTATAAAAGTACTATTAATTATAAAATTTATTATTTTCAAAATTTAATTGAATCATATTAAATTTAAATTTAAAAATATCACAAATTAACTTTTTAAAAGTTAATATTGATTTTATGTATATTTGCAGCTACAATTCATTCAATACTCACTCAATAAATTACTTAAAATTTAAAATAAAATAAAAGTTATTTTACAGTAAATTGATAAATTATACTCTCTTTTATAAATTATAAGATTATTATTAACTTTTATAAGTCAATTTGATGCATTCTCAAACTTAATAATTTTGCTAAAAATTGTAGTAATATTTTTTTTCTAAATAAGTTACGATATGTATTTATTAAATTTAAAAATATCAAATACTTACTTTAAAAAAATTAATAAATTAATAGCGATTTTATAATTAAAAACAAGAGTTTGTAGTTACAACGGTCAAAACATGTTTTGACTGTTGAAACTTTTAAATTTTAACTTTTAAATTTTAAATTTCATTATTTAAGAAATAAATATAAGTAATTTGTTAGGTACATATTGAAAAAATTGAATTTCTATCTTGCAGAATGAGTCAACACCACTACAGAGTAGGGATAGAGATAAATAAACTATTGTGAATGCTCTTAAGAAATAAATATAAGGAATCTGTTGGGTACATATTGAAAAAATTGAATCTCTATTTTACAGAATGAGTCAACATCACTATAGAGTGGTATAGAGATAAAGAAATTATTGTGAATGCTCTTAAGAAATAAATATAAGGAATCGTTGGTTACATATTGAAAAAATTGAATCTCTATTTTGCAGAATGAGTCAACATCACTATAGAGTGGTATAGAGATAAAGAAATTATTGTGAATGCTCTAACATTGGCATACGTTAAAAAAAAAATTAGACGAGAGGGTATAAATAAGCTCCAATTAATTTTATATGCAATGGACCCACATCAATTCACTACTAATTAAATTCATTTTGAGGATAAAATAAATATTATATAACATTTTAAATTTAAATTGCGTATTATAGTAATTTTTTATGAGACAAAAAATAAAAAAATAAAAAATTGCAAACTTTGTGGGACAGAGAATAGATTATATTAAGCCTGAATATGGATTAATATCCTGAATTTTTAATTTTTTTATATTTTGAAGATTGTATTCTCAATTTTTTCAATTAAAAATTAAATTTTCAATTTTTTTCCACTTTAGAGATTAAATTCTCAATTTTTTAAAATTGCAAACTTTGTGGGACAGGGAATAGATTATTATATAAAAATATGCACCACACAAATATAAATATGGATAGATCAATTATTGAACAAATTAAAGCATGCATGTGCGTTCCTTAATGGAGCTAGGCACAAGTGCACGTCTCTTTTGATAACAGTTTAGGCTGCAATTTGACCCTCTACAATGCCTTCCACAATCCCACAAAAACTTGGATTATCATCTGATAAATATTTCCTGGTTAGTCTATGCAAAATCCTAGCAATTTCAACAATAACCATCTACTTGATATCTATATTCCTTTTGTATAACAACCAAAATTCCCCATCTTTCAAGTTGTTTTTCTCCCCCTTGAGCCTCAAATGGCAAAATTCACCCCCAGATTCCCCCACTAATATCAACCATCTCATGTTTGGACTCCTTGGTTCTGCAAATGCATGGAAGCATAGAAAATCCTACATCGAATCATGGTGGCGCCCTAATGTCACTCGAGGTTACATCTACCTCGATACAACCCCTTCATCCGAGTTCTTCCCTTGGCCATTATCTTCCCCACCTTTAAGAATCTCCCAAGACATATCTACCTTATTACAAGAAACTAAACATGTTGCGCCAATTATGGTACGGATGAACCACGCAATCTTGGAAATATTTAGAGAGGATCATGCAGGGGTGAGGTGGCTTGTTATGGGAGACGACGACTCGATTTTCTTTGTGGATAATTGGGTACATGTACTAGGGAAATATGATCATACCAAATATGTTTATGTTGGTGGTCATTCGGAGACTCTTTTGTCGAATTTTTATTACTCTTTTGAGCAGGGTTTTGGTGGAGCTGGATTCGCGTTAAGCTTTCCTTTAGCGGAAGCATTAGTGAAGAGTTTAGAGGATTGTATTAGGAGATATCCGTACTTGAATAGTGCTGATTTGATCACAATGACTTGTATAGCTGATCTTGGGGTATCACTTACTCCAGACAAGGGTATTCATCAGGTATATATATGTTTATATCTTTCTTTTGATGTTTGTTATGCTTCATTTGTTTTGAGAAAACATATTTTCTACAACACGTATAGAAGAAAGGAAAAGTATAAAAGGAAAGGAAAGAAAATTTGAGTGAGTAAATTCATATTAGAGAATTAAATACAACATATTGTAATCTCCTTGTAATTAGTTGTAATCCCATAATTCTTGCCATTAGTATCTTTGTAATTAACTCTCTATTTTCTACAATTCATAGGTGGGCCTCTACCCCACTTGTGTTTTTTTCTATCCTTTTATAGTGTATTCGGGAAGAATGAAGTAAATCTGATGTATATATAGATTTATTCATTTTGTATTTATATTTACATAGCTAGGTTTCAAGGATTTGGAATTGGAAGATATTTTTTGATAACTATATATAGATTTTAGTTTTATTGAATTAACTATATTTAAATGCTGCCAAAATTGAATTAGCGCAACCAACTTTCTCTTGTATATATTCTTACTTTTAGCTGCCAAATTAAGTGGATTTTAATTTAATTCCACTTTTTTCAAAGCAAATAATTAATGAGAGTTAATTGGTATTTGTGATTTCAGATTGATCTAGGGAAGGATATATCCGGTTTCTTATCCTCCCATCCGCAAGCTCCATTATTGTCTCTCCACCACTTTGACAGTGTGGATCCAATCTTCCCCTCCATGGACCGTTTTGAATCCGCAAAACACCTCATGAACGCCGCAAACTTTGATCAATCTCGTATGCTACAACAAACAATTTGCTACGATAGGCAAACCAGTTGGTCTTTTTCAGTCTCTTGGGGATATTCTACACATATTTATGAAAAAATTATTCCTAGAAGCATTTTAAAGAAACCCATCGAGACATTTAGGCCATGGGTGAAGAACAAAAGGCCGCCTCATTATCTTTTCAACACGCGTTCCGTGTCTGATCCTTGTGAAGCTCCTCATGTGTTTTTCCTTGACAAAGTAGACAGAATGTTTATGGGAAATGAGATTGTTACCAGCTATGTTCGAGCAGCAGCAGGAGGGTTGCTATTACGTTCATCGAGTAGGAAAAATTCTGCAGATTATATCTCCAAAGTTAAGGTCTTCTCACCAGCAGCAAAGCCAATTGAGGTGAAAATTCCTTTCCTACTTTTAATTTCCAGGTGAAAATTTTCAAAGTACTGGTCAATATATATATATATATATATATATATATATATGGTAAAAATGGATAAAAATAGAGATACACAGTCGTATAATTTTTAAAATTACATGTAGACCTGATAATATAGTTAGTTAACTGTTGGGTCAAACCATATTAACTGGAACCAAATGGGTTGGTTAATTATTTTTATTTATTCAAGTTGGTTAAAGTTTAAAGTTTGGACCCATATTTTTTAAAATAAATATAATTCTGAACCGATTAATTATTTTTCGACTCATATTCTATCCAAATTGAAAAAATGAAATATCTCCTGCGTATCACTCGCACAATTTATTAGCTAAGCTACTATGTCATTTCAATATGGGTCAGCCTTATTTTTAATATCCAGTATTAAATTAGTAGTATTGTCATGTCAGCAAATCCATTGGAAATTGCAGCAAGAGAGACTTCTCCCTTGCCTGGATGTCGGTGACACAAGTACTACTACACAAATAAAAATTGAATAATGTTAAAAAATTATTTCTTATAGCATATGGTGCTACAGTCTCACCGAAAAAATAGTTATTTTTCTTCCCCTCCTTTAATAATATATATATATAGAGAGAGAAAGCTTTTTTTTTGGCCTTTTCTTTTTAAACAACTAAAAAAAAATTTAATATTTTATAGAACTGAAATTTTTTCATAATACAATATTTTGGGCATGATTTGGATACTTATATCAAAAAATATATATACAGTCTGCACAGACTGTACAGACCTATTTTGTTATATGTATTCAAATCACACCCAAAACACTGTATTATAAAAAAATTTCAGTTCCATAAAATATTTAACTTTTTTTTAGTTGTTTTAAATAAAAAAGGCCAAAAAAAAAAGTCCGCATTGTAGTATCGTAAGGGAGTACTTACCTGATCCGGACCCTATATATATATATATATATATATATATATATATATATATATATATATATATATATATATTATGAAATTAGACTATTTTAATTTATTTATACTAATTTAATATATTTTTTAAAAATTATCTTTAAATTGGTATAGTTTATTAGTATAGTTTTTTAGCATTTTATTATTTATATTAATAATTTTTATATCATATTATTACTTAATTAATTTAATTGTGACGGTCACAATTTTTTTTCTTCAAAAGTTCGGTTTAAAAGTCAAAATATCTTAAAATGGTTAATATAATTTTGAATTATAACCACATAGTTTCAACCCACACAACCCATATTAAAAATGGTTAATATGGTTTTAGTTTTTAAATGGAACCATAACTATATTTTGAAAATTAAAACTAACTCATAATCATATTTTGTCAGGCTTAGTTACACGGTCTACGATCGTAGAGAGTGATTTCACTCTACGATCGTAAACTGTGTAACTTTAAAAATTGTACGGTTATATATATATATATATATATATATATATATATATATATATATATATACAGAAATGATAAAGTAAGGGATCCCTTACTTTATTAAAATAAGGGACTTTTTTTTTTTGCTTTTTTTTTACTTTTTTTTTTTAAAACAACTAAAAAAGAAAGTTTAATATTTTATGGAACTGAAATTTTTCCATAATACAATGTTTTGGGCGTGTTTTAAATACCTATACCAAAAAGTGGTGGTACAGTCTGTCCAGACTGTACATACATGTTTTGTTATGCGTACCCAAATCACACTCAAAACACTGTATTATGAAAAAATTTCAATTCCATAAAATATTAAACTTTTTTTTTAGTTGTTTTAAAAAAAAAAGCAAAAAAAAAGCAAAAAAAAAAGCCCCTTATTTTAATAAAGTAAGAGATCCCTTACCTGATCCTGACCCTATATATATATATATATATATATATATATATATATATATATATATATATATATATATATATATATATATATATAAAAGACATTTAAACAACCATTAAAAAAGTATCTTTACAAAATTTCTTAGCAAAGTACTTATTACCTATATACTATATTAAGATCCGTTATGGTGAAATTGTCACGCCCATAATTGTCGTGAAGCTTTATACCTTTTTGTTGAGCTGGTTAATTATATAAAATGTTTCATTTGTAATGGCTACAAAGATAACGCTAAAGTTAAAATACAATAATATTTTCTATAATTATTGTAAAAATATTAATTATAGAATTTCACTTAATTATATTTAAAAAAATATATAATAAATAAAAATATAAATATACACTATACACTATACATATACCAATATAAAATTACTGTAAGATATTAGTTGTCAATCTCAAGTCAACTATTTGATTTTATTTCTTAGAGCAGTGCTACGCAGACAGGGAGATGGGACCGGAAAATTGGACCGGTCCAATTTTTTATTTTTTTTTATTGTGACTTTCAAAAAATGTATAGTATTTATTCCAACAGTAATTTTTATAAAATATAGTGTTTTAGGTGTAATTTGGATACACATACAAATATAGGGTTATACAGACTGTATAACCCTGTATTTGTATGTGTATCCAAATTACACCTAAAACACTATATTTTATAAAAATTACTGTTGAAATAAATACTATACATTTTTTAAAAGTCACAATAAAAAAAAAAAAAAATTGAACCGGTCCAATTTTCCGGTCCATATTTCCTGTCTGCCCAGACTTATTGTATTTCTTATAATTTAAGTTAGATATCACGAAAAGGATCACCATTAAATAATGATTCCGTGTCGGTATATCTTTCTGCAGAAATGAATTGTATTCTTGACCAAATCAAACAATTGACCCTCTCTTTTTGTATCTCAGACAGGAAGAAGTGAATGTTGCGATGTTGTAAGTCATGTGCATGGCACGGATAAGACAGAGGTCAAAGTCAAAATCAGGGCATGCATGAAGGATGAGATAATAGCTTAGCTAAGGTTAAAACAACAATTAAAAACAGAGGAAGATAATATCAATGAATATAGCGGAAGACTCTGCACTTCCGAGAATCGCTGTTTATATTTATATATATTAATATTTTGATAAAATTTGTTATATAGATTGTGATAAAAAACGGACTTTAATTGTTACAAACACAATTAAGTAGCAGAGATAAGAGTCCTAGAGACTTTGATTCACAACAGTCCTAAAGAATTTGGTACATTGAACTACTGATAAGAGTCCTAATGACTTGAGTAAGCTGATGGGGCTGGAAGAACTGTCAGCTTGTCTAGAAGAAACCGAAAACACGGGCAGCGCAGAGCTTTAGTAAAAATATCGGATATCTGATCCGTAGTAGAGACATAACGAACCTTCAACATTCCTTTAACAACCTTTTCCCGCACAAAATGAAAGTCAATCTTAATGTGTTTTGTACGTGCATGAAAAACAGGATTAACAGCTAGATATGTGGCACCAATGTTGTCACACCAAATCACTGGAGGATTGTTTAAATAAATGCATAACTGGCCAAAAATAATTTGTAACCAAGACAGTTCGACAGCTGTATTGGCAAGGGACTTATACTCAGCTTTCGTTGAAGAATGAGCAACCGTCCGTTGCTTTTTAGAAGACCAAGACACCAAATTTGATCCCATATAAATGGCATACCCGCCGGTGGAACGTCGGTCGTCTAAACCTGCCAGCCCAATCGGAATCGATGGAGGCCTGAAGTTGTACTGAATTTTGTAAATTAACAAATGATAAGCCAAGGTGAGCTGTAGATTGGAGATATCGGACAATCCGTTTAACCGCTATCCAATGATTATTACTTGGCGCATGCATAAACCGGCAAACTTTATTTACAGAATATGAAAAATTTGATCGTGTCAAAGTAACATATTGTAAGGCTCCCACAATCTGCCTATAAAACTTTGGATCACTGCATGTTTCAACATCAGACTTCGAGAGTTTGTCCTGAACAGAGGAAGGATTTTTAATGGCTTACAAGTACTCATATTTGCCCGACGGAGTATGTCCATGATATATTTTTGTTAAGATAATAGAATGTTATTAGGTTGATAAATAACCTCAATACCCAAAAAGTAATTAAGGCTGCCAAAATCTTTGATTGAAAATTATCGTCCCAAGCAATTAACTGATCAACAATCACAGAGGAGTTACCGGTAAGCACTATATCGTCTACATACACCACCATAATTAGTTTCACATTATCAGAACAATACATAAACATCGATGTATGTTGAGATATTTTACATGAATTCTACGTTGGATAAATTCAAGAGTGTAGATGGGTACGGTAGAGCCTCACTCTAATAGGTTAACCTTTCAAGTAAGGGGCGGTCCAACATGCTTATTAGGTCAGTCTACATAGGTGTGCACTGTATGGTGATGAATTGATGTGAGATGGATCGTACAATTCCGCTACAAATTGGTATTGATAGACACGTAATTCATACATTTTACTATCCCTAATTTTGTCCTTTTAATTATATTAGTTTATTAAATTAATATGTTTTATTTTATTTTGTAGAATTTAATATTTGTTGCAATAAAGTCAAAATCTTAGTGATCAATAGATATTTAATGTTTTTATTCACATAAGGAATATCCAAGAAGAATTCTACAATGAGTAGGTGTGACAACCCCAAAATAGGTTCATTCCATTCAACCTATTCTGAGTCGCCAAATACATGGTACAGAAAACAACTACAACTTTATTACAACAATTGTCGTGCAAAATACAACAACACATATGCTGTGAGTTTGGATACAAATATATACCAAATGTGACTCATGTTCCAACCGTGGATATCACCTCACAATAACACCTTACATAAAGGTATAGTCAAAAACTGTTTTAGAAATTAGAATCTTTGGGAAGTGCTCAAGGAAACCTTCGTACATGGGAGGCCACGCATCTAGATTATGATAGATATCATATGGCCACAGAATTATCCTTGGTTGACCCAATAGACCCCAAAGAAAAACGAGAAGATTACTATCATATTTTTCCCAATGGTGAGTCTTCTCTTGACTTATCATTATCTCCACTGTCTCTAATTGAGAATTATACTTCAAACAAACACCAAGATTATATAGGTAGTGCCCATAGATATACTCAGCAAGTGGATGAGCACAACCCTGTCTTATGATGACACGAGGTTGTATGTCATTAGACATCTTGTATGATAGTGACAAAACACCCTTCCAACGTTGGGTTCGCCTCACCCTATTTTCTTCACCAAATATAACTACTAAATGATGACCACCGTTCTATTCCCTTGTTACCCCCGCTCGACCCAGCTACACTCTTATTACCTGAAAGGAATTGTGAACAAAAGGGTGAGCACAACTAGCCCAGTAAAGAATATCATGACTAAAGATAAATAAATTATCAATAGTCTTCATCAATAATAAATCAGAGATTTAGAACATATGGTAGATGATAAAAATTTCAACCATAGTTGCAGCGGAACATGCAATCCATTAGAAGAGTCAAATAGACCATAAAGTCTATTATCTCCACCATGTTAAAAATCTACCAACAATGTTTTATCCATGTAACATCACTCAACAGTTCCTTTCCACAATCATATGAATAACTCATAATCATAATTGTGACTATAAATTTTTCTTCGCACCCAGGACGAAGAATATTTTCATCACCTGTCTTTACCTGAAACATCAAAGATCATGGTTATACCAAATCACAGTTCCTGTTTATAATCATACTAACAAATCCATCTTTGCACTACGGGCCAAAGATATTCATCAACAAACCATCTTTGCACTACAGGCCAAAGATATTCAACAACAGTTCATCTTTGCACTACAGGCCAAAGATATTCATCAACAGGCCATCTTTGCACTACATGCCAAAGATATTCATCAACAATTCATATTTGCACTACAGGCCAAATATATTCATATCTCAAAGAAATATATAATCATTTCAGAATTTATATAAACAATAATTATAACCATGTTGATCAATTCACCTTTGCACTTAAGCTTAAGATATTCAATTATAAATTCAATGGTCATGATCATACCAGTCACAATTCAACTTTGCACTACAGGCCAAAGAGAACCCTAGTCATGATCATACCAATAATCTACCCATCTTTACACTCCAGTGAAAGAGAATTTCAACATCAGGGTTATAAAAATGTTATATATGATGATAAAAATAATATGATCAACATATAGTTTTAATCTCAAGAGTAATATTCGTAACTCATGAATAGTAAATCGTGAATAGTAACCCCGACATGAAAAAGATAGAAATTCCACAATAAAATACATACCAATATTTCGATATAATGATATTGAAAGAATAATATTTTTAAGCTTATAAACAATTTATTTAAATTGTTTACACTTTACTAATTAATGCATTTAATCATCATAAAATGCCAACTCTTAAGATTTCATCATCAATAACCAAAACCCTCATCAAAAATCTGCATATACCTCATATATAGGATTCTCAAGCCATAAAATCCTATTTTCCAATTTTCTTACTTCACATAACATATTTAATTCATTTACTCATAACTAGACCATTTTCATAAAAAATACCAAATCAGTTCCAAAAATATTTCTTTTCTGGGATTTAGCATAATATAGTCCCATAGTGAACATATATTTTTCTCAGAATTTTTAAAAGTCATTTACTATTTTTCATATGGCCAAAACAGCCGAATATTTAGACATTTATCAAAAATTGTACTTTTGTTCAAAAATTCTGAAATTTACAGAGTATACTTCTATCATATACATGTACTCCCAATAAAAATTTCATCAATTTTGGAGTTAACCACAAGGAATTATAAGCGATTACTTTTAAAATAGTCTTTTCTCATAAAATTCATAACTCTCAATCTATACATCCAAAAATCACCATTTTTGGACACAATCAAGAAAACTCATCAAAATATCATTTCAAATTTTTTCAGAATTTTTGAAGGTCAGAAAAATTACGAAACTGAAAATATAACAACTCTTAAAATTCCTTACTATCCCTTACTATCCCTTACCTCAAAAGAGCAGTACTTCTGACTGGATATCGGATATGACGCTGAAGGAAACTTGCACTGATGAATACCAACTCTCAAAGTATCTAAATACTCACAAAATATGCTTCATAATATAGAGAGAGAAAGAGAGAAAGCTTATGTTTCTGGTGTGATTTTCAATTCTAACTTAGCCCTCTATTTATAGGAAAATTTTGGTAGGTTTGACCTGCAACCTGATGGCTTTACCTGCTACTATTCCCACCCACCACATTTGAAATATAATTCAGCACATTTCTTCACCAACCACAAGTGGGGCCCACCAATTCTAGAATTTTCCACCAAAATGATAAACTCCGAAAATTCAACAATTTCTGAACCAGTCATCTCGTAAAATTCATAATAAATCATACGTTCATTTTTAACGGTTCAAAATTTGTGGACATATACTCAACTTATATATGTATAACATATCCAAATATTACCACGATCCAACGGTCGGATTAAAAATTATAACCCTCGCAAAATATCTCAAAAACCCTAATTTGATTTTCAATACCTCCATTCCGACAAAAATACAGATAAAAACCTCAACATTAACTCCTTCATTTTTAACCACAAAAATATATCCCTCATTTATATCCACATAAAATAAATATTTCCTTATCATATGAATCAATAATTAATTATTCACAAATAATATTACAGAATCACATTTATGACAACCAGGCCGTTCCCAGGAAAGAGGGGGCTTTCCAATAAGAATTTTTCCTTACTGGCGCGCAATTAGATGACCAAACCTCTCCTTAGACAGAACTTTCTAGACATTGCCAATAATGCTATCTAATAATATTATTCAAATAATATGAATTATTGATCTGATAATGGAAAATACTGTGCAGTAACAATTATTGAACAACAATAATATAAAATTTCAACGTAGCAATTATTGAATCAATAAAATAAAATATTGAACAGTAATTACTGTAACAATTATTGAGTAGTGCCTTCTTACGTAAGAATCAATAATTTTAAAAATACTATGCAATACCGTGTGCTACTGTGCAATAACGCGTATTACTGTATTTTAACCACCGGGTATTCCAACAGTGTTAACGGTAACAACTACGCCGTTATTTGTAAAAACTCAAATTTGTCGTTTTCTTCACCCGACAGTTATTCTGTTATGGGGCCCACAAATAGCTGCGCCGTCGTACGAATATTCCCCGACAGAAAGAATATTCCACGACCAAACGAATATTCCCCGACAACAATGATTATTTTATAACCACTTGTGTATTTTGAAAAATTTTCATATTTCACCCATAACTTTAACTTTTTATCAATTTAACCATTTACTGAATTGTAATTATAAGAAAAATTGAATACTTTTATTTCATAAAATTCGGGGTCTTACAATCTCCCCTCCTTATGAAATTTCGTCCTCGAAATTTACGTACCTGGTATTTCAAAGAGTTGAGAATACCTTGCTTCTATTTCAGATTCCATCTTTCCTGTCATCATAATTTCTCCATTGCTCATCTCCTGTATTTCAAATATCATTCTAGAATACAGCTTCAAAACAAGGGTTAATTTAACAAATTAACATATCACATAATATCCCAATATTATGACTGACCAACAAATAAGCTTAGGTAGGACACACTAGCGAAGGATTTACTCATCTCTCCCCTCCTAGTTGTATTCCCCGATCTCCGCCAGAGATCATATCCCTAAGCTCTGATACCACCTGTGACATTGGACACCATCATGTGTCAGCACCTCACAAAGGTACCTATCAGCTTGCCACCGCAGAACGGCGTCCCCTACGGAGAGTCTGGCTTCGGTGCATTCCCCATCAACAGGATGTCACCAGATAGAGGCTCGGGGCTCTTTACTTATGGCTCTGATACCACCTGTGACAACCCCAAAATAGGTTCATTCCATCCAACCTATTCTGAGTCGCCAAATACATGGTACAGAAAATAACTACAACTTTATTACAACAATTGTCGTGCAAAATACAACAACACATATGCTGTGAGTTTGGATACAAATATATACCAAATGTGACTCATGTTCCAACCGTGGACATCACCTCACAATAACACCTTACATAAAGGTATAGTCAAAAACTGTTTTAGAAATTAGAATCTTTGGGAAGTGCTCAAGAAAACCTTCGTACATGGGAGGCCACGCGTCTAGGTTATGATAGATATCATATGGCCACAGAATTATCCTTGGTTGACCCAATAGACCCCAAAGAAAAACGAGAAGATTACTATCATATTCTTCCCAATGGTGAGTCTTCTCTTGACTTATCATTATCTCCACTGTCTCTAATTGAGAATTATACTTCAAACAAACACCAAGATTATATAGGTAGTGCCCATAGATATACTCAGCAAGTGGATGAGCACAACCCTGTCTTATGATGACACGAGGTTGTATGTCATTAGACATCTTGTATGATAGTGACAAAACACCCTTCCAACGTTGGGTTCGCCTCACCCTATTTTCTTCACCAAATATAACTACTAAATGATGACCACCGTTCTATTCCCTTGTTACCCCCGCTCGACCCAGCTACACTCTTATTACCTGAAAGGAATTGTGAAGCAAAAGGGTGAGCACAACTAGCTCAGTAAAGAATATCATGACTAAAGATAAATAAATTATCAATAGCCTTCATCAATAATAAATCAGAGATTTAGAACATATGGTAGATGATAAAAAATTTCAACCATAGTTGCAGCGGAACATGCAATCCATTAGAAGAGTCAAATAGACTAAAGTCTATTATCTTCTCCATGTTAAAAATCTACCAACAATGTTTTATCCATGTAACATCACTCAACAGTTCCTTTCCACAATCATATGAATAACTCATAATCATAATTGTGACTATAAATTTTTCTTCGCACCCAGGACGAAGAATATTTTCATCACCTGTCTTTACCTGAAACATCAAAGATCATGGTTATACCAAATCACAGTTCCTGTTTATAATCATACTAACAAATCCATCTTTGCACTACGGGCCAAAGATATTCATCAACAAACCATCTTTGCACTACAGGCCAAAGATATTCAACAACAGTTCATCTTTGCACTACAGGCCAAAGATATTCATCAACAGGCCATCTTTGCACTACATGCCAAAGATATTCATCAACAATTCATATTTGCACTACAGGCCAAATATATTCATATCTCAAAGAAATATATAATCATTTCAGAATTTATATAAACAATAATTATAACCATGTTGATCAATTCACCTTTGCACTTAAGCTTAAGATATTCAATTATAAATTCAATGGTCATGATCATACCAGTCACAATTCAACTTTGCACTACAGGCCAAAGAGAACCCTAGTCATGATCATACCAATAATCTACCCATCTTTACACTCCAGTGAAAGAGAATTTCAACATCAGGGTTATAAAAATGTTATATATGATGATAAAAATAATATGATCAACATATAGTTTTAATCTCAAGAGTAATATTCGTAACTCATGAATAGTAAATCGTGAATAGTAACCCCGACATGAAAAAGATAGAAATTCCACAATAAAATACATACCAATATTTCGGTATAATGATATTGAAAGAATAATATTTTTAAGCTTATAAACAATTTATTTAAATTGTTTACACTTTACTAATTAATGCATTTAATCATCATAAAATGCCAACTCTTAAGATTTCATCATCAATAACCAAAACCCTCATCAAAAATCTGCATATACCTCATATAGGATTCTCAAGCCATAAAATCCTATTTTCCAATTTTCTTACTTCACATAACATATTTAATTCATTTACTCATAACTAGACCATTTTCATAAAAAATACCAAATCAGTTCCAAAAATATTTCTTTTCTGGGATTTAGCATAATATAGTCCCATAGTGAACATATATTTTTCTCAGAATTTTTAAAAGTCATTTACTATTTTTCATATGGCCAAAACAGCCGAATATTTAGACATTTATCAAAAATTGTACTTTTGTCAAAAATTCTGAAATTTACAGAGTATACTTCTATCATATACATGTACTCCCAATAAAAATTTCATCAATTTTGGAGTTAACCACAAGGAATTATAAGCGATTACTTTTAAAATAGTCTTTTCTCATAAAATTCATAACTCTCAATCTATACATCCAAAAATCACCATTTTTGGACACAATCAAGAAAACTCATCAAAATATCATTTCAAATTTTTCAGAATTTTTGAAGGTCAGAAAAATTACGAAACTGAAAATATAACAACCCTTAAAATTCCTTACTATCCCTTACTATCCCTTACCTCAAAAGAGCAGTACTTCTGACTGGATATCGGATATGATGCTGAAGGAAACTTGCACTGATGAATACAACTCTCAAAGTATCTAAATACTCACAAAATATGCTTCATAATATAGAGAGAGAAAGAGAGAAAGCTTATGTTTCTGGTGTGATTTTCAATTCTAACTTAGCCCTCTATTTATAGGAAAATTTTGGTAGGTTTGACCTGCAACCTGATGGCTTTACCTGCTACTATTCCCACCCACCACATTTGAAATATAATTCAGCACATTTCTTCACCAACCACAAGTGGGGCCCACCAATTCTAGAATTTTCCACCAAAATGATAAACTCCGAAAATTCAACAATTTCTGAACCAGTCATCTCGTAAAATTCATAATAAATCATACGTTCATTTTTAACGGTTCAAAATTTGTGGACATATACTCAACTTATATATGTATAACATATCCAAAAATTACCACGATCCAACGGTCGGATTAAAAATTATAACCCCCGCAAAATATCTCAAAAACCCTAATTTGATTTTCAATACCTCCATTCCGACAAAAATACAGATAAAAACCTCAACATTAACTCCTTCATTTTTAACCACAAAAATATATCCCTCATTTATATCCACATAAAATAAATATTTCCTTATCATATGAATCAATAATTAATTATTCACAAATAATATTACAGAATCACATTTATGACAACCAGGCCGTTCCTAGGAAAGAGGGGGCTTTCCAATAAGAATTTCTCCTTACTGGCGCGCAATTAGGTGACCAAACCTCTCCTTAGACAGAACTTTCTAGACATTGTCAATAATGCTATCTAATAATATTATTCAAATAATATGAATTATTGATCTGATAATGGGAAATACTGTGCAGTAACAATTATTGAACAACAATAATATAAAATTTCAACGTAGCAATTATTGAATCAATAAAATAAAATATTGAACAGTAATTACTGTAACAATTATTGAGTAGTGCCTTCTTACGTAAGAATCAATAATTTTAAAAATACTATGCAATACCGTGTGCTACTGTGCAATAACGCGTATTACTGTATTTTAACCACCGGGTATTCCAACAGTGTTAACGGTAACAACTACGCCGTTATTTGTAAAAACTCAAATTTGTCGTTTTCTTCACCCGACAGTTATTCTGTTATGGGGCCCACAAATAGCTGCGCCGTCGTACGAATATTCCCCGACAGAAAGAATATTCCACGACCAAACGAATATTCCCCGACAACAATGATTATTTTATAACCACTTGTGTATTTTGAAAAATTTTCACATTTCACCCATAACTTTAACTTTTTATCAATTTAACCATTTACTGAATTGTAATTATAAGAAAAATTGAATACTTTTATTTCATAAAATTCGGGGTCTTACAGTAGGAAAGAGGTTGAACAATCCTCTTGTTTTAGAGAGAAAGACACCACTTGTTATTTTCTTTTTCACTAGTGTAGAAGGGAGTAAGATATTTACTTATTCCAATCACGTGCGGTATTACTGTCAGAGAGTATTTGTAACTTTCTTTTATTTATATAATAGAATTATTTTTTTAATTATTGTTCTTATTTCATGCGAATTGTAGTACTAATATTATTTGTTTTTGTTTTTAATTCCATGACTAGCTAAATTTCTAATACCTAGAATTATGATGAAACTAAGTATTTCATATTAATATTTTCTTTCCGTTCCAAAATTAATGCCTAATTATTTTCGCATTCATATTTTTCTCCGCATAAATTGTATATGATTTTTATATTGATTGTAAGGTTTTGATAAGTTATAGTTAATCTGTGATTTTTTCATAACTTATGTTTGCACATATTAATTATATGAATCATTATTTTTAAAGGGAAGAGAGAATAATTTGGGAATTGATTTAGAAAATAAGAAATTATCTATTATGTTAATATTTGGTGGATTCTGACTCCTAGGTATCTTTTCTCATTAATAGTTTCCGTTATTAATTAATAGTTTGCATAATTTAGTTGATAAATCTTCTCCACCATTTTTATTTGTAATTTGCCTAAAATATTAATTAAGGATATATTAAAGAATTGACCAGTTAAAAATATATAACTGCAAGTGCACATCGTCTATTGTAGATTTGACAAGTGCAGGTCGAACCACAGAGACTAGATCAATTCTTTAATATATCCTTAATTAATATTTTAGATAAATTAGAAACAAAAATGGTGGAGAAGATTTATTAACTAAATTATACAACTATTAATTAATAACAGAAACTATTAATGAAAAAAGATATCTAGGAATCAGAATCCACCAAATATTAACATAATAAATACTCCCTCCGTTCCAAATTAATTGCTCAATTTTGACTTTTTAAAGTCAAATTGACCATTTTTAAAACTAATCTTTTTATTATTTTTGCTAAAATATAGGTGAAGAGATTATAACCAAAAGAAAATATATACAATTTATTACTAACCCCAATTTTTATAATTTTAGAAATATATTTATATATGCTTAATTATTAATTATAAAAATAGTCAATTTGACTTTAAAAAGTCAAAACTGAGCAATTAATTTGGGACGGAGGGGGTAATTTCTTATTTCCTAAATCAATTCCCAAATTATTCTCTCTTCCCTTTAAAAATAACGATTCATATAATTAATATAGGCAAGCATAAGTTATGAAAAATTCACAGATTAACTATAACTTATCAAAATATCGCAATCAATCAAAAATCATATGCAATTTATGCGAAGAAAAATATGAAGGCAAAAATAATTAGACATTAATTTTGGAACGGAAAGAAAATATTATTATGAAATACTTAGTTTCATCATGATCTTATGTATTATAAATTTAGCTAGCCATGGAATTAAAAATAAAAACAAACAATATTAGTACTACAATTCGCATGAAATAAGAACAATAATTAAAAAGAGAATTTTTATTATATAAATAAAAGAAAGTTATAAATACTCCCTGACAGGACAGTAGTACCACACGTGATTGGAATAAGAGAAAAGACAAATTCTAAATATCTTACTCCCTTCTGCACTAGTGAAAAACTAAGAAAAAGAAAATAACAAGTGGTGTCTTTCTCTCTAAAACAAGAGGCCTATTTATAGGGAAAATAACTTTGAACCCTAATTTAGATTCATTGAACTTGGACAGTTTTATTCCCAATCAACTTCTCAAAAAGATCTTCTAGATATACTTTTCCTTCTCTTGTTGGATTTGACTTACACACCAAGATTGTTCAACCTCTTTCTTACTCCTTGTATGATTCTTCTTGGATATTCCTTATATGAATAAAAGCATTAAATATCCCTTGATCACCAAAATTTTGACTTTATTACAAAAAATATTAAATCCAACAAAATAAAATAAAACATATTAATTTAATAAACTAATATATTTAAAAGAACAAAATTAGGGATTGTAAAATGTATGAATTATGTGTTTATCAAATACCCCCATACTTCGCTTTTGCTCGTCCTCAAGTAAAATAAATAAAAATAAAAATAAAAATAAAAATAAAACAAAAATTACACTACCCCATTTTTGTAGGAAACACGATTGTACTTAGCATGTGCAACAAGAATTTAAATCCCAAGGTTACCCTAAGTGGACGAGTTGTGTCTCGTGAGGGTTTGCAGTAAATATACTCACAAAATTCAAAAATAATTTTGGATTCAACAAATTATGAAATTAAAAGAAAGCTTCTAAATATCTATGGGCATTATACATAAGCAAAATTAAATTCAAAATCACACTTTTACCTTATCAAAAATATTCAATCTTCATTTTAGACATCATACTTCATTAAATCAATTCCATGTGATGCATGCATGTGTATATGATGTAACTCTTAGTAGGGATTTTTACCATGAAAATCAAGCAAGCTCATTTATCTTTTTCTTTTTTTTATTTTTTTTTCAATTTTGATTCTTGACTTATGCAATGTCTCATTTTTTTAGGCTTTTTAGAGTTACCCATGTAGAGCGAGTGTTGGACCAATGACTCCTAAACCAGATGGCTTTAGAGCACTAGGTGTAGAGACACCCCTAAGCGCTTATTTACTCGAGTAACAAAGGCCACAAAATAAGACTAGTCAAGCTGCTTTTATTCATCACACTTTTCAGCGTGAATATCGATGCTTCCCGAGGTTTGAATACCCAGTTATTTCGTTTAATGGACAATGAACCAGTTATTTATTTATTTTTTAAACTTTTTTTTTAATTTTTTTCTTTTTTGAAATTACTCGAATTATAGTTTATACCCCACAACTAAGAATTAGTGCAGACGTGAAGTGCAAAAATGCTCGTGAAATCAATTTTAATCCAGATGGTGTTTCGAACTAAAATTTCGTATCTTATCAAAAATTTAAGAGTTCTAATGTAAAACCCCGAATTTTATGAAATAAAAGTATTCAATTTTTCTATTTAGTAAATGGTTAAATTGATAAAAAGTTAAAGTTATGAGTGAAATGTGAAAATTTTTCAAAATAAGCAAGTGGTTATAAAATAATCATTGTTGTCGGGGAATATTCGTTTGGTCGTGGAATATTCTTTCTGTCGGGGAATATTCGTACGACGGCGCAGCCATTTGTGGGCCCCATAACAGAATAACTGTCGGGTGAAGAAAACGACAAATTTGAGTTTTTACAAATAACGGCGTAGTTGTTACCGTTAACACTGTTGGAATACCCGGTGGTTAAAATACAGTAATACGCGTTATTGCACAGTAGCACGCGGTATTGTATAGTATTTTTGAAATTATTGATTCTTACGTAAGAAGGCACTACTCAATAATTGTTACAGTAATTACTGTTCAATATTTTATTTTATTGATTCAATAATTGCTACGTTGAAATTTTGTATTATTGTGGTTCAATAATTGTTGCTGCACAGTATTTCCTATTATCAGATCAATAATTCATATTATTTGAATAATATTATTAGATAACATTATTGGTAATGTCTAGAAAGTTCTGTCTAAGGAGAGGTTTGGTCATCTAATTGCGCGCCAGTAAGGAGAAATCCTTATTGAAAAGCCCCCTCTTTCCTGGGAACGGCCTGGTTGTCATAAATGTGATTCTGTAATATTATTTGTGAATAATTAATTATTGATTCATATGATAAGAAAATATTTATTTTATGTGGATATAAATGAGGGATATATTTTTGTGGTTAAAAAATGAAGGAGTTAATGTTGAGATTTTTATCCGTATTTTTGTCGGAATGGATGTATTAAAAATCAGGGTTTTTGAGATATTTTGCGGGGGTTATAATTTTTAATCCGACCGTTGGATCGTGGTAATTTTTGGATATGTTATACATATATAAGTTGAGTATATGCCCACAAATTTTGAACCGTTAAAAATGAACGTATGATTTATTATGAATTTTACGATATGACTGGTTCAGAAATTGTTGAATTTTCGGAGTTTATCATTTTGGTGGAAAATTCTAGAATTGGTGGGTCCCACTTGTGGTTGGTGAAGAAATGTGTTGAATTATATTTCAAATGTGGTGGGTGGAAATAGTAGCAGGTAAAGCCATCAGGTTGCAGGTCAAACCTACCAAAATTTTCCTATAAATAGAGGGCTAAGTTAGAATTAAAAATCACACCAGAAACATAAGCTTTCTCTCTCTATATTATGAAGCATATTTTGTGAGTTTTTAGATACTTGGTGAGTTGCTATTCATCAGTGCAAGTTTCCTTTAGCATCATATCCGATATCCAGTCAGAAGTACTGCTCTTTTGAGGTAAGGGATATTAAGGGATTTTAAGGGTTGTTATGATTTTCAGTTTCGTAATTTTTCTGATCTTTAAAAATTCTGGAAAAATTTGAAATGATATTTTGATGAGTTTTCTTGATTGTGTCCAAAAATGGTGATTTTTGGATGTATAGATTGAGAGTTATGAATTTTATGAGAAAAGACTATTTTAAAAGTAACAGCTTATAATTCCTTGTGGTTAACTCCAAAATTGATGAAATTTTTATTGGGAGTACATGTATATGATAGAAGTATACTCTGTAAATTTCAGAATTTTTAGACAAAAGTACAATTTTTGATAAATGTCTAAATATTCGGCTATTTTGGCCATATGAAAAATAGTAAATGACTTTTAAAAATTCTGAGAAAAATATATGTTCACTATGGGACTATATTATGCTAAATCCCAGAAAAGAAATATTTTTGGAACTGATTTGGTATTTTTCATGAAAATGGTCTAGTTATGAGTAAATGAATTAAATATGTTTTGTGAAGAAAGAAAATTGAAAAATAGGATTTTATGGCTTGAGAATCCTATATGAGGTATATGCAGATTTTTGATGAGGGTTTTGGTTATTGATGATGAAATTGTAAGAGTTGGCATTTTATGATGATTAAATGCATTAATTAGTAAAGTGTAAACAATTAAAATAAATTGTTTATAAATTTAAGTAATGTTATTCTTTCAATATCATTATACCGAAATATTGGTATGGATTTTATTGTGAAATTTCTATCTTTTGTGTCGGGGTTACTATTCATGAGTTACTATTCACGATTTACTATTCATGAGTTACGAATATTACTCTTGAGATTAAAACTATATGTTGATCATATTATTTTTATCATCATATATAACATTTTTATAACCCTGATGTTGAAACTCTCTTTCACTGGAGTGTAAAGATGGGTAGATTATTGGTATGATCATGACTAGGGTTCTCTTTGGCCTGTAGTGCAAAGTTGAATTGTGACTGGTATGATCATGACCATTGAATTTATAATTGAATATCTTAAGCTTAAGTGCAAAGGTGAATTGATCAACATGGTTATAATTATTGTTTATATAAATTCTGAAATGATTATATATTTCTTTGAGATATGAATATATTTGGCCTGTAGTGCAAATATGAACTGTTGAGGAATATCTTTGGCCTGTAGTGCAAAGATAAATTATTGATGAATATCTTTGGCCCGTAGTGCAAAGATGAATTATTGATAAATATCTTTGGCTCGTAATGCAAAGATGGCTTGTTGTTAAATATCTTCGGCCTGTAGTGCAAAGATGAATTATTGATGAATATCTTTGGTCGTAGTGCAAAGATGGATTTATTAGTATGATTATGAACAGGAACTGTGATTTGGTATAACCATGATCTTTGATGTTTCAGGTAAAGACAGGTGATGAAAATATTCTTCGTCCTGGGTGCGAAGAAAAATTTAGAATCACAATTATGATTATGAGTTATTCATATGATTGTGGAAAGGAACTGTTGAGTGATGTTACAGGGATAAAATATTGTTGGTGGATTTTTAACATGGAGAAGATAATAGACTTTATGGTCTATTTGACTCTTCTAATGGATTGCTCGTTCCGCTGCAACTATGGTTGAAATTTTTATCATTTACCATATGTTCTAAATCTCTGATTTATTGTTGATGAAGGCTATTGATAATTGAATTATCTTTAGTCATGATATTCTTTACTGAGCTAGTTGTGCTCACCCTTTTGCTTCACAATTCCTTTCAGGTAATAAGAGTGTAGCTGGGTCGAGCGGGGGTAACAAGGGAATAGAACGGTGGTCATCATTTAGTAGTTATATTTGGTGAAGAAAATAGGGTGAGGCGAACCCAACGTTGGAAGGGTGTTTTGTCACTATCATACAAGATGTCTAATGACATACAACCTCGTGTCATCATAGGACAGGGTTGTGCTCATCCACTTGCTGAGTATATCTATGGGCACTACCTATATAATCTTGGTGTTTGTTTGAAGTATAATTCTCAATTAGAGACAGTGGAGATAATGATAAGTCAAGAGAAGACTCACCATTGGGAAGAATATGATAGTAATCTTCTCGTTTTTCTTTGGGGTCTATTGGGTCAACCAAGGATAATTCTGTGGCCATATGATATCTATCATAACCTAGACGCGTGGCCTCCCATGTACGAAGGTTTCCTTGAGCACTTCCCAAAGATTCTAATTTCTAAAACAGTTTTTGACTATACCTTTATGTAAGGTGTTATTGTGAGGTGATGTCCACGGTTGGAACATGAGTCACATTTGGTATATATTTGTATCCAAACTCACAGCATATGTGTTGTTGTATTTTGCACGACAATTGTTGTAATAAAGTTATAGTTATTTTCTGTACCATGTATTTGACGACTCAGAATGGGTTGGGTGGAATGCACCTATTTTGGGATTGTCACATTTGGTATCAGAGCTTAGGAATATGATCTCTGGCGGAGATCGGGGAATACAACTAGGAGGAGAGAGACGAGTAAATTCTTCGCTAGTGTGTCTTACCTAAGCTTATTTGTTGGTCAGTCATAATATCGGGATATTATGTGATATGTTAATTTGTTAAATTAACCCTTATTTTGAAGCTGTATTCTAGAATGATATTTGAAATATAGGAGATGAGCAATGGAGAAATCATGATGAAAGGGAAGATGGAATCTGAAATAAAAGCAAGGTATTCTCAATTCTTTGAATTACCAGGTACGTAAATTTCGAGGACGAAATTTCATAAGGAGGAGAGATTGTAAGACCCCGAATTTTATGAAATAAAAGTATTCAATTTTTCTATTTAGTAAATGGTTAAATTGATAAAAAGTTAAAGTTATGGGTGAAATATGAAAATTTTTCAAAATAAGCAAGTGGTTATAAAATAATCATTGTTGTCGGGAAATATTCGTTTGGTCGTGGAATATTCTTTCTGTCGGGGAATATTCGTACGACGGCGCAACCATTTGTGGGCCCCATAACAGAATAACTGTCGGGTGAAGAAAACGACAAATTTGAGTTTTTACAAATAACGGCGTAGTTGTTACCGTTAACACTGTTGAAATACCCGGTGGTTAAAATACAGTAATACGCGTTATTGCACAGTAGCACGCGGTATTGCATAGTATTTTTGAAATTATTGATTCTTACGTAAGAAGGCACTACTCAATAATTGTTACAGTAATTACTGTTCAATATTTTATTTTATTGATTCAATAATTGCTACGTTGAAATTTTGTATTATTGTGGTTCAATAATTGTTGCTGCACAGTATTTCCT
This sequence comes from Panax notoginseng, assembly GCA_016801055.1. Lineage (NCBI taxonomy): Eukaryota > Viridiplantae > Streptophyta > Magnoliopsida > Apiales > Araliaceae > Panax > Panax notoginseng. The sequence goes on along the minus strand of CM029023.1, from coordinate 21,837,802 downwards.
ATTATCAGATCAATAATTCATATTATTTGAATAATATTATTAGATAACATTATTGGCAATGTCTAGAAAGTTCTGTCTAAGGAGAGGTTTGGTCATCTAATTGCGCGCCAGTAAGGAGAAATCCTTATTGGAAAGCCCTCTTTCCTGGGAACGGCCTGGTTGTCATAAATGTGATTCTGTAATATTATTTGTGAATAATTAATTATTGATTCATATGATAAGAAAATATTTATTTTATGTGGATATAAATGAGGGATATATTTTTGTGGTTAAAAATGAAGGAGTTAATGTTGAGATTTTTATCCGTATTTTTGTCGGAATGGAGGTATTAAAAATCAGGTTTTTGAGATATTTTGCGGGGGTTATAATTTTTAATCCGACCGTTGGATCGTGGTAATTTTTGGATATGTTATACATATATAAGTTGAGTATATGCCCACAAATTTTGAACCGTTAAAAATGAACGTATGATTTGTTATGAATTTTACGAGATGACTGGTTCAGAAATTGTTGAATTTTCGGAGTTTATCATTTTGGTGGAAAATTCTAGAATTGGTGGGCCCCACTTGTGGTTGGTGAAGAAATGTGCTGAATTATATTTCAAATGTGGTGGGTGGGAATAGTAGCAGGTAAAGCCATCTGGTTGCAGGTCAAACCTACCAAAATTTTCCTATAAATAGAGGGCTAAGTTAGAATTGAAAATCACACCAGAAACATAAGCTTTCTCTCTTTCTCTCTCTATATTATGAAGCATATTTTGTGAGTTTTTAGATACTTGGTGAGTTGCTATTCATCAGTGCAAGTCTCCTTTAGCATCATATCCGATATCCAGTCAGAAGTACTGCTCTTTTGAGGTAAGGGATATTAAGGGATTTTAAGGGTTGTTATGATTTTCAGTTTCGTAATTTTTCTGATCTTCAAAAATTCTGGAAAAATTTGAAATGATATTTTGATGAGTTTTCTTGATTGTGTCCAAAAATGGTGATTTTTGGATGTATAGATTGAGAGTTATGAATTTTATGAGAAAAGACTATTTTAAAAGTAACAGCTTATAATTCCTTGTGGTTAACTCCAAAATTGATGAAATTTTTATTGGGAGTACATGTATATGATAGAAGTATACTCTGTAAATTTCAGAATTTTTAGACAAAAGTACAATTTTTGATAAATGTCTAAATATTCGGCTATTTTGGCCATATGAAAAATAGTAAATGACTTTTAAAAATTCTGAGAAAAATATATGTTCACTATGGGACTATATTATGCTAAATCCCAGAAAAGAAATATTTTTGGAACTGATTTGGTATTTTTCATGAAAATAGTCTAGTTATGAGTAAATGAATTAAATATGTTTTGTGAAGAAAGAAAATTGGAAAATAGGATTTTATGGCTTGAGAATCCTATATGAGGTATATGCAGATTTTTGATGAGGGTTTTGGTTATTGATGATGAAATTGTAAGAGTTGGCATTTTATGATGATTAAATGCATTAATTAGTAAAGTGTAAACAATTAAAATAAATTGTTTATAAATTTAAGTAATGTTATTCTTTCAATATCATTATACCGAAATATTGGTATGGATTTTATTGTGGAATTTCTATCTTTTGTGTCGGGGTTACTATTCACGAGTTACTATTCACGATTTACTATTCATGAGTTACGAATATTACTCTTGAGATTAAAACTATATGTTGATCATATTATTTTTATCATCATATATAACATTTTTATAACCCTGATGTTGAAATTCTCTTTCACTGGAGTGTAAAGATGGGTAGATTATTGGTATGATCATGACTAGGGTTCTCTTTGGCCTGTAGTGCAAAGTTGAATTGTGACTGGTATGATCATGACCATTGAATTTATAATTGAATATCTTAAGCTTAAGTGCAAAGGTGAATTGATCAACATGGTTATAATTATTGTTTATATAAATTCTAAAATGATTATATATTTCTTTGAGATATGAATATATTTGGCCTGTAGTGCAAATATGAACTGTTGAGGAATATCTTTGGCCTGTAGTGCAAAGATAAATTATTGATGAATATCTTTGGCCCGTAGTGCAAAGATGAATTATTGATAAATATCTTTGGCTCGTAATGCAAACATGGCTTGTTGTTAAATATCTTCGGCCTGTAGTGCAAAGATGAATTATTGATGAATATCTTTGGTCGTAGTGCAAAGATGGATTTATTAGTATGATTATGAACAAGAACTGTGATTTGGTATAACCATGATCTTTGATGTTTCAGGTAAAGACAGGTGATGAAAATATTCTTCGTCCTGGGTGCGTAGAAAAATTTAGAATCACAATTATGATTATGAGTTATTTATATGATTGTGGAAAGGAACTGTTGAGTGATGTTACAGGGATAAAATATTGTTGGTAGATTTTTAACATGGAGAAGATAATAGACTTTATGGTCTATTTGACTCTTCTAATGGATTGCTCGTTCCGCTGCAACTATGGTTAAAATTTTTATCATTTACCATATGTTCTAAATCTCTGATTTATTGTTGATGAAGGCTATTGATAATTGAATTATCTTTAGTCATGATATTCTTTACTGAGCTAGTTGTGCTCACCCTTTTGCTTCACAATTCCTTTCAGGTAATAAGAGTGTAGCTGGGTCGAGCGGGGGTAACAAGGGAATAGAACGGCGGTGTAAGACCCCAACTTATTAATGAATAAAATCAAATTTTTTCTAAATATTATTGTGAATAATAAGGGGTTAATTTGATATAATACTTTGGTTATGGGTGAAATGTGCAAATTTTGCAAAATAAGCAAGTGGTTATAAAATATTTATTTTTGGTCGGTGAATATTCGGTTGGTCGTGGAATATTCTTGCTGTCGGGGAATATTCGTACGACGACGCAGCCTTGTGTGGGCCCCATAACGGAAAGCGATTGATGAAGAAAACGACAAGTATAAGTTGTTTATAAATAACGGCGTAGTTGTTACCGTTAATACTGTTGGAATACCCGGTGGTTAAAATACAGTAGCACACGGTATTGCACCAATTATTGATTCTTACGTAAGAAGGCACTACTCAATAATTGTTACAGTAGTTATTATTCAATATTTTATTTTATTGATTCAATAATTGCTGCGTTGATATTTTATATTATTGTTGTTTCAATAATTGTTGCTGCACAGTATTTTCATTTATCAGATCAATAATTCATATTATTTGAATAATATTATTAGATAACATTATTGGCAATGTCTAGAAAGTTCTGTCTAAGGAGAGGTTTGGTCATCTAATTGCGCGCCAGTAAGGAGAAATCCTTATTGGAAAGCCCCCTCTTTCCTGGGAACGGCCTGGTTGTCATAAATGTGATTCTGTAATATTATTTGTGAATAATTAATTATTGATTCATATGATAAGGAAATATTTATTTTATGTGGATATAAATGAGGGATATATTTTTGTGGTTAAAAATGAAGGAGTTAATGTTGAGGTTTTTGTCAGTATTTTTGTCGGAATGGAGGTATTAAAAATCAGGGTTTTTGAGATATTTTGCGGGGGTTATAATTTTTAATCCGACCGTTGGATCGTGGTAATTTTTGGATATGTTATACATATATAAGTTGAGTATATGTCCACAAATTTTGAACCGTTAAAAATGAACGTATGATTTATTATGAATTTTACAAGATGACTGGTTCAGAAATTGTTGAATTTTCGGAGTTTATCATTTTGGTGGAAAATTCTAGAATTGGTGGGCCCCACTTGTGGTTGGTGAAGAAATGTGCTGAATTATATTTCAAATGTGGTGGGTGGGAATAGTAGCAGGTAAAGCCATCAGGTTGCAGGTCAAACCTACCAAAATTTTCCTATAAATAGAGGGCTAAGTTAGAATTGAAAATCACACCAGAAACAAGTTTTCTCTCTTTCTCTCTCTAGATTATTGAGTGTATTTTGTGAGTATTTAGATACTTTGAGAGTTTCTATTCATCAGAGCAAGTTTCTTTCAGCCTTATACCGGTATTCCGACCAGAAGTACTGATATTTTGAGGTAAGGGATATTATTTTCTTCTTAATGATATTATTTTCTTCAATATCATTATGCTGAAATATTGATATGAGTTTTTATCAAATTTGGAACTTTTTGTGTCGGGGGTTACTATTCACGTATACGGCACTATTCACGTATACGGCACTATTCACCGAAAAATAAAATTTTCCCTTTTTGTCCAAGATGTCTATTATGGTTACTATCTTTGATTGTATCCATGTTTTGATCTTTATTTTTGAATTCTGCTTCACAATTGATTATTATGAAGTATTATTGATCTTGGATAAACTGTTATACGAATCCCTACTATTTGTCCTTCTGTCTCATTGGATTCGTTCTCTTTAAGATATTTTTCATCATCCTCAGTCCTAAATGATGATATTACTGAATATCTTTGGCCTGTAGTGCAAAGATGTATAATTACTTGATGAATATCTTTGGCCTGTAGTGCAAAGATGAACAGGTGTTGAGATGAACATGACCGACTGATGATACAAATGAATATCTTTGGCCTGTAGTGCAAAGATGAATATTTGGTTAAAGATGATTATTAATTGATGTTACAGGGATAAAATATTGATGATGGACTTTTAAATCTTAGAAGATAGTAGAATTCTTTCTCTACTTGACTCTTCTAATGGTTTGCTGTTTCCGCTGCAGTTGTTGATCTAAAACTTGTTGTCGATTATATTTTATCAGATTTTTCCCTGTTGAAGACTAACGATAATTTGTTGTATATTATCTTAGTCATAATATTCTTTACTGGGCTAGTTGAGCTCACCCTTTTCCTTTTTGTTCCATTTTTCTTCTCAGGAGGTGAGAACATAGCAGGATCTAGTCGGGGTATGGAGTGATGGTTCTAGAAAGATGTATTAGCAGTCCTCACTATTTCTGTAAAATAGTGTTTGAATAATTGTAATGAGGATTTATTTGAGTGTGGATATTGTCTAGAAGACAATATTTGTATTTAAACTCACAGTATGTGTTGTCGTATTTTGCACGACAATTGTATTATTGAAGTTGTAGTTTGCTTTCTGTACCATGTATTTGGCGACTCAGAATGGGTGTTGTATACCTATTCTGGGGGCGTCACAGTTGGTATCAGAGCTTAGGGATATGATCCCTGGCTGAGATGTGAGACAAGAACTAGGAGGGGAGAGACGGGGAATTCCTTCGCTAGTATGACCTGACTAAGTTTATTTGGTGTTTATTTGGTCGGTCAGAGTATAGGGATAATATATGACATGACTATTAACCCTTGTTTTATGGCAGTATTTAAGAATGGCAGCTGAGAACGTTAATAATGGAGTAAATCAGACCGTGGAGACACCTTTGATCACTACCCAGGGGAACGTGCAACAGGAAGGCAATATTCCTCCTGTAAACAACGTTACCGAGCAAACGATGAATGATGGAATGTTTAGGAGCTTTTTGCAGTTCATGCAAAATCAGACGAGGGAGACTCGTGTGCAGAATACGGGTGGAAATGATAACAACGCGCGGTTTGTCACAGCTAAGCAGTTCAAAGAATTGGGACCACCAGAATTTAAGGGAAAGCCGGATCCGATCATGGCGGAAACGTGGGTCAAGCAAATTACCAAGATATTTGATGTCTTGGGATGCACGGAGGAACAGAAGGTTCCATTCGCCACATTTATGTTCCGCGGTGAGGCAGACTACTGGTGGGAGTCTGTGAAGCGTACCCAGCCTGACGCACTCAACATGTCCTGGGAAACATTTCAAAAACTGTTCAATGACAAGTACTTTCCTGAAAGTATTCGTCATATGAAGGAGGTTGAGTTTATTAGACTGGAACAAAACAACATGACGGTGTCCCAGTACGAGGCGAAGTTTGCAGAGTTATCCAGGTTTGCACCTCATTTGGTCGAAAATGAGGAACGAATGACAAGGATGTTTCTGAGAGGTCTAAAACCCGAGATTCGGCAATATCTTATCTCTCATAAATTTTCTTTATATTCAGATGTTGTAAACAGGGCTCAATTATTAGAGCGAGATAATGAGTATGTGCAACCGAGGGACCACAACCAGGGTCATACCGGTGGCGGCAGTCATCGAAGCAATGAAAACCAGCAGGGAGGAAAACATTCGGACAAAAGCGGTAACCACTCTGGTGGTAATCGTGGTCGTGATAATAGAAGGAGCGAGTCGGGAGGAGATTTCAAGAAGAGAAGGTACAACAATGATAACGTGAAGACGTCAGCACAAACATCAACTGTTTCTAGGGGAGGAGAACGACCACCGGTCGTATGTTACAAATGTGGAAAGAGGGACATATCAGCCCAAACTGCCCACAACAATCCAAGGTATGTTATAACTGTGGAAAGGAAGGTCATATAGCTCGAGAGTGTTCTGTAGCAAAACCAAGTTCAGCGGGGATGGTGACTCCAAAAGTTATCCCGGATAAGTCGAAATCAGCGGTTCCTGGAAGGGCGTTTGTCGTTACTGGCCAAAACGCGAGAAACCCGAACGAGGTGATCACGGGTAAGCTAATCTTGAATTCTTGCGAAGTTTATACTTTACTAGATACCGGTTCTACCCATTCTTTTATCTCTCCTGCTTGTGCTCAACGTTTAAACTTGACTCCGGAGAAATTGGACTTTAACTTATCTGTTGAAACTCCGTTGGGTGAAACCTTCGTTACATCTACAGTTTATAAATCTTGCATGATCCAAGTTGGCACTATCACATTACCTGTTGATCTTATCTCTTTAAAGATACTTGCTTTTGATGTGATTTTAGGAATTGATTGGTTAACCACTCATCATGCTAAAATTGATTGTTTTCGTAAGGTTGTTAGTTTTCATATTCCTAACCAACCTGTCATACGAATTCAAACTACTAAACCACTAAAATCAGTCACTGTCATATCAAGCCACAAAGCTATTCGTTTATTGAAAAACGGATGTCAAGCTTTCTTAGCCCATGTTATGGATTTGAACAAAGACAAGTCAGATTTGAATAATATTTCTATTGTTAGAGAATTTCCCGATGTATTTCCTGAAGAACTTCCCGGTCTACCCCCGGAACGAGAAATTGAATTCTTTATTGACCTTGAACCCGGTACAAAGCCCATTTCTAAAACCCCATATCGAATGGCTCCTATTGAACTTCAGGAGTTAAAAGTCCAACTACAGGAGTTGTTGGACATCGGTTTTATTCGTCCTAGTACGTCTCCTTGGGGTGCTCCTGTTTTATTCGTAAAGAAGAAAGACGGGAGTATGCGACTTTGTATTGACTATCGAGAATTGAACCATGTCACCATCAAGAATAGGTATCCGCTACCTCGCATTGATGACCTGTTTGACCAGTTGCAAGGAGCACAATTCTTTTCAAAGATCGATCTTCGTTCTGGATATCATCAGCTGAAGATTAAAACTGAGGATATTCCAAAGACTGCCTTCAGAACTCGGTACGGGCATTATGAATTCTTAGTAATGTCTTTTGGATTGACTAATGCTCCTGCTGCCTTCATGGATATGATGAACCGTGTATTCAAAGAATATTTGGATCAGTTCGTTGTTGTCTTTATTGATGACATCCTCATCTATTCCAAAAGCCGTGAAGATCATGAGCGCCATTTGAAGCTGGTACTGCAAAGGCTTCGTGAAAACAAGCTATATGCCAAACTGAAGAAATGCGAGTTCTGGCTTGAGGAAGTAGCATTCCTTGGGCACGTGGTGTCAAAACATGGAGTATCTGTCGACCCGGCGAAGATTGAAGCCATACAAAGTTGGGAGCAACCGAAGTCGGTAACCGAAGTACGTAGCTTTCTGGGCTTAGCTGGTTATTATCGGAGATTTGTGGAAGGATTTTCTCGAATCGCTACTCCGTTAACTCAGCTGACTCGGAAAGATACAAAATTCGTATGGAGTGAGGAATGCGAGAAGAGTTTCCAAGAACTCAAGAGGAGACTCATTTCGGCACCTGTTTTGACAATACCATCTGGTTCGGATGGATTTGTTATCTACAGCGATGCTTCAGGCAAAGGGTTAGGATGTGTTCTCATGCAACATGGGAAAGTCATAGCCTATGCCTCACGACAACTCAAAGAATATGAGAGGAATTATCCTACTCATGATTTGGAGTTGGCAGCAGTCGTTTTTGCGTTGAAGATCTGGAGACACTACCTGTATGGGGAGAAAGTGGAGATCTATACAGATCATAAAAGCCTCAAATATTTCTTCACCCAAAAGGAACTCAACATGCGGCAACGACGTTGGCTTGAGCTGTTGAAAGATTACGATCATACCATCCAATACCATCCTGGAAAAGCAAACGTAGTAGCTGACGCATTGAGTAGAAGATCATATGCGGGTACGAGTGCAATGTTTTTAACACAAAGGCCCATTTTGTATGACTTGCAAAGGATGGAGATAGAGATGAAGGCTCCAAGTACCCACATGATGATATCAAATATACGAGTAGAACCGACTTTAATCGATAAAGTTAAAGCTGCTCAAGCTACGGATATAGAGCTGATGCGTATGAAGAAGAAAGTGCAAGAAGGTGCTATTCCAGAAGCAAGAATCGATGAAGAAGGAATACTTCGAGTCAACTCCAGACTTTGTGTTCCTAACGATTTTGACTTGAAGCATAGAATAATGATGGAGGCACACAACACACCGTTTGCAATCCATCCTGGGAGTACCAAAATGTATCACGATCTTCGACATACATTTTGGTGGAGCAATATGAAAAGAGAGATCGCGGAGTTTATCTCGAGATGTTTAACTTGTCAACGTGTAAAAGCGGAGCATCAAGTACCAAAGGGTCCATTGCAACCACTTGAGATTCCGAAATGGAAGTGGGAACACATTACTATGGATTTTGTTACGGGTCTTCCCAAGGTTTCTCAAGGCATAGATGCGATTTGGGTTATTGTTGATAGATTAACCAAGTCCGCTCATTTCTTGCCGATACGTGAGACTTATTCCCTTGAACGTCTTGCTAGTATGTACGTGAACGAGATTGTGAGATTGCATGGCATGCCAGTATCCATAGTTTCGGATCGTGACCCAAGATTCACTTCACGATTTTGGGTTAGCTTGCAGAAAGCTATGGGCACGGATTTACGATTCAGTTCAGCATACCATCCTCAAACGGACGGACAATCAGAGAGGACTATTCAAACTCTTGAAGATCTATTAAGACTTTGTGTCTTAGATCTCAAAGGGAGTTGGGATAAGTACCTACCATTGGTGGAATTCTCCTACAACAACAGTTATCAGGCGAGCATAGGTATGGCTCCATTTGAGGCGTTGTATGGAAGAAAATGTCGTTCTCCAGTATGCTGGGACGAGGTGGGTGAAGCAACATTGTTGGGACCAGAATTGGTACGCATTACTACAGAGAAGATCCAAACGATTCGACAACGTATACAAACGGCACAGGATCGACAAAAGAGTTATGCGGATCTTCATCGGAAGGACGTGGAATTTAATATTGGGGATCATGTATTGTTACGTGTTGCACCATGGAAGGGAGTTACAAGATTTGGGAAGAGAGGAAAGCTCAATCCAAGATTTGTTGGTCCATTTGAGATTCTTGAGCGAATAGGAAATGTGGCATATAGACTCGCATTACCTCCAAGCATGTCTCGTGTTCATAATGTTTTTCACATATCTATGCTTCGTAAATATGTTAAAGACCCGAACCACATTATTGAGTTAGAACCAGACGAGATAGCTGAAGATTTAACGTACGAGGAGGTACCTGTTAAGATCTTGGATAGGAAAGAGCATGTCCTACGCACGAAGGTTATACCACAAGTTAAGGTTTTGTGGAGAAACCATGCTATTGAAGAAATGACCTGGGAGTTGGAATCAGAAATGAAAGCGAGGTATCCTCACCTTTTTGAAACATCAGGTACGTACGTCAATTTCGAGGACGAAATTTCATAAGGAGGGGAGGTTGTAAGACCCCAACTTATTAATGAATAAAATCAAATTTTCTCTAAATATTATTGTGAATAATAAGGGGTTAATTTGATATAATACTTTGGTTATGGGTGAAATGTGCAAATTTTGCAAAATAAGCAAGTGGTTATAAAATATTTATTTTTGGTCGGTGAATATTCGGTTGGTCGTGGAATATTCTTGCTGTCGGGGAATATTCGTACGACGACGCAGCCTTGTGTGGGCCCCATAACGGAAAGCGATTGGATGAAGAAAACGACAAGTATAAGTTGTTTATAAATAACGGCGTAGTTGTTACCGTTAATACTGTTGGAATACCCGGTGGTTAAAATACAGTAGCACACGGTATTGCACCAATTATTGATTCTTACGTAAGAAGGCACTACTCAATAATTGTTACAGTAGTTATTATTCAATATTTTATTTTATTGATTCAATAATTGCTGCGTTGATATTTTATATTATTGTTGTTTCAATAATTGTTGCTGCACAGTATTTTCATTTATCAGATCAATAATTCATATTATTTGAATAATATTATTAGATAACATTATTGGCAATGTCTAGAAAGTTCTGTCTAAGGAGAGGTTTGGTCATCTAATTGCGCGCCAGTAAGGAGAAATCCTTATTGGAAAGCCCCCTCTTTCCTGGGAACGGCCTGGTTGTCATAAATGTGATTCTGTAATATTATTTGTGAATAATTAATTATTGATTCATATGATAAGGAAATATTTATTTTATGTGGATATAAATGAGGGATATATTTTTGTGGTTAAAAATGAAGGAGTTAATGTTGAGGTTTTTGTCAGTATTTTTGTCGGAATGGAGGTATTAAAAATCAGGGTTTTTGAGATAGTTTGCGGGGGTTATAATTTTTAATCCGACCGTTGGATCGTGGTAATTTTTGGATATGTTATACATATATAAGTTGAGTATATGTCCACAAATTTTGAACCGTTAAAAATGAACGTATGATTTATTATGAATTTTACAAGATGACTGGTTCAGAAATTGTTGAATTTTCGGAGTTTATCATTTTGGTGGAAAATTCTAGAATTGGTGGGCCCCACTTGTGGTTGGTGAAGAAATGTGCTGAATTATATTTCAAATGTGGTGGGTGGGAATAGTAGCAGGTAAAGCCATCAGGTTGCAGGTCAAACCTACCAAAATTTTCCTATAAATAGAGGGCTAAGTTAGAATTGAAAATCACACCAGAAACAAGTTTTCTCTCTTTCTCTCTCTAGATTATTGAGTGTATTTTGTGAGTATTTAGATACTTTGAGAGTTTCTATTCATCAGAGCAAGTTTCTTTCAGCCTTATACCGGTATTCCGACCAGAAGTACTGATATTTTGAGGTAAGGGATATTATTTTCTTCTTAATGATATTATTTTCTTCAATATCATTATGCTGAAATATTGATATGAGTTTTTATCAAATTTGGAACTTTTTGTGTCGGGGGTTACTATTCACGTATACGGCACTATTCACGTATACGGCACTATTCACGAATACGGCACTATTCACCGAAAAATAAAATTTTCCCTTTTTGTCCAAGATGTCTATTATGGTTACTATCTTTGATTGTATCCATGTTTTGATCTTTATTTTTGAATTCTGCTTCACAATTGATTATTATGAAGTATTATTGATCTTGGATAAACTGTTATACGAATCCCTACTATTTGTCCTTCTGTCTCATTGGATTCGTTCTCTTTAAGATATTTTTCATCATCCTCAGTCCTAAATGAATGATATTACTGAATATCTTTGGCCTGTAGTGCAAAGATGTATAATTACTTGATGAATATCTTTGGCCTGTAGTGCAAAGATGAACAGGTGTTGAGATGAACATGACCGACTGATGATACAAATGAATATCTTTGGCCTGTAGTGCAAAGATGAATATTTGGTTAAAGATGATTATTAATTGATGTTACAGGGATAAAATATTGATGATGGACTTTTAAATCTTAGAAGATAGTAGAATTCTTTCTCTACTTGACTCTTCTAATGGTTTGCTGTTTCCGCTGCAGTTGTTGATCTAAAACTTGTTGTCGATTATATTTTATCAGATTTTTCCCTGTTGAAGACTAACGATAATTTGTTGTATATTATCTTAGTCATAATATTCTTTACTGGGCTAGTTGAGCTCACCCTTTTCCTTTTTGTTCCATTTTTCTTCTCAGGAGGTGAGAACATAGCAGGATCTAGTCGGGGTATGGAGTGATGGTTCTAGAAAGATGTATTAGCAGTCCTCACTATTTCTGTAAAATAGTGTTTGAATAATTGTAATGCGGATTTATTTGAGTGTGGATATTGTCTAGAAGACAATATTTGTATTTAAACTCACAGTATGTGTTGTCGTATTTTACACGACAATTGTATTATTGAAGTTGTAGTCTGCTTTCTGTCACTACAAGAAAATGCTCTAACAGCGACCAATCTTATCAGCGACCGCTTTTTTTGGTCGCAGATAGGATTTTTAGCGACCACCTTTAGCGACCGCACTTGAATTTAGTCGCTAGTTTATGTTAGCGACCGATATCGGTCGCTATTCGGTCGCAGACTCATTTTTGCCTCCAAAAAATTGGCTGGAAATGTTGGCGCGCTGCTTATTTGCCACCAATAAGTAACAGCGACCGCATTCGGTCGCGAATACTTCCACATCATTAAAAATCAGCGACCGCATGCGGTCGCTGATAGCGGTCGCAAATGTATTTCAATAAACCAGTATCAGTTCGTCACTGTCGACCAGAACAGAAGAAAAAAAGAGGGAGAAGAGGCAGAAGGGGGAGAAAAGAAGAGGGAGAAGAGGGGAAAACTGCTGCCAAGGTGCACCACTACCTCAGCCGCCGCCGACGCCACCGAGAAGGGGGAGAAAAGAAGAGGGAGAAGAGGGGGAAAACCGCTGCCGCCACCCACCACTACCTCAGTCGCCGCCGGCGCCACCGTTACCTACAAATATTTTGAAAGGTATGTTCAATTGTATTAACCTAGTTCGTTAGCTTGTAAATACTAGTGTTTGATTTAATGATATGTTAGAAGTACTTGGACAGTGATGACTGACATTGAGGAGGGGGGCTGGATTTGATAGATTGTCGTGGATATACTAGTAAAATCTCGTGTATTGTGAAAGATGCAATCAACTGTGACCATGTCTGTGTTGGTCTTGCTTCTTCTTTACATATGCATGTATATATTTATATGCATTGTTCATTGTGATGTAGGGACCCCTTCATTTTCTTTTGTAATTCAGACTACTGTAGGTAGGGTGCGTAATCAATCTGATTTTTGTTGAATCTTTTTATTGAATAGTGGTAATAATTTAAGAAAAATAGTATATATTGCAACTAAATTGATGTAGTGGGTTAATTTTATGTATTGATATAGTAGGATTCATAATTTCTGAGATATATCTAAAACTGTGACTACAAAGAGTGAGCAGCAGTAAAGAATGACAAACTATTTTATTTCTTTCCCTTCTGACTTCAAAGAATAATAATCTAAGAATTTCAACTTAATGAGCAATAAGTCACTTGACAATACTAATGAGCAATAAGTAACTTGACAACTAAATACAGAAGCAAAAATTAGATGGGATATAATGATGAAAAAAGAAACTGAAGCAATTATAAAGGTGTGATGTTACATGTAATAGCAAGAGCAGTGTTTGACTGACTGCTATGAAAAATAATCAATTATTAGTTCAACTTGTAATCTGCATTAAATTTCAATTCCTAACAAAAACAAAGTTTCAAGTCTTGCCAAGTAGGGATAATGTTATGATTATTTATATATTTCTCTTGGTTTGTGTCTTGGGTGCCTAGAAATGACAATATATGCATGCCGTCGTGCATGTGGCTAGTCCATATTATAGGGGAGACTCTGGCGAAATTTTTTTGTTGGTCGGGTAGTTGCGAACATTTATAAAGTACAACGAGCTAATCAAATGCTTAGTAACTAATCAAATGTACACGCAGCGCTTGAAAACTGAAACTGAAACATACGTTAGAACCGTACTTAAAGCAAGATATATCCTATATAAGGGACTAATAGGACTAATAGTCCCACATTAAGGGACTAATAGTATGCCTTCTTCTGCAATCTTGATATACGCAGCATATGCAGACCATATATGATGTAATGATTCGTATTCTACCCCTATGAATCTATTGGCTTTAGGTTGGTGTTAGTTAAAATATGTAGGATGACATAAGACCATACTCTAATTTAAGATCCATAACAATATACCATGCCTTTGGGTAGTCGATCTCAAGCGGTGTAAATTTGTTTTGGCATGTATCCTTGTTCAATTCCCGAATAATCATATATGATGCACACTCATGTTATATATGTATATATACATCTATATGTATTTATAAGCATCATAAATGGGATTGAGCTGAATTGTAAATCTCTAACAAGGGAATACAATAAATTCATGTCAACATAGGTACCGTGCAATCATGGACCTCTATTTAGACCGTAGTTGGATGGCACGACGAAAGTCAAGTGCCCAGATAGGTGCTACAGCTGAATTTAGAGCTGGTTGCCAAGTATTTTTGGAGTATGCGTATAGTCACCCGGAATGTATGAATGGTAAGTCGCAGATACGATGTCCATGTTTGAAGTGTAAGAATGTAAATTATATGGATAGAGACATGATAAACTATCATTTACTTGTTTCTGGGTTCATGAGAAATTACGAAGAATGCTGGTGGGCACATGGGCAGAGAAGAGATGGTGGCATCACACAAGTACATAATTCTGGCAGTAGTACTCATCGTATGAATGAAATGGTTCATGATATTGCATGGCCAGATTTTGATTGGGAGCAAGGCAGAGAACAACCTATGAATTCTGATGCCAAAGAATTCTTTAAGTTGTTAAACGAGGGTAGCGAGCCATTGTGGCATGGTTGCACCAAACACACTATATTGTCTGCAGTGGCGACATTACTTAACATCAAGGCTGATCACAACATGAGCCATGAGTGTTTTGAGTCGCTCTTGAAGGCCATTAAGAGTATGTTGCCTGACGGTGAGAAATTACCTGGTAACTATTACTTTTGTAAGAAAATGGTGAAGAAGTTGGGTCTTGGATACCAAAAGATCGATGCATGTCCCAACGATTGCATGTTGTTTTATAAGGAAAATGAATAGATGACAAGGTGCACGTTTTGCAGTCATGATCGGTTTAGGCCTAATAAAGAGGGTGTGACTACAAAAAAATCAAGTATACCGTTTAAGATTCTAAGGTATTTTCCAATAACACATCGGCTAAAAAGATTGTACATGTCTTCAAGAACAGCTGAACATATGAGTTGGCATGCGAAATCTCCAGCTAAAGATGGAGAACTAAATCATCCCGCAGATGGGAAGGCTTGGAAAGATTTCAACTTAGCACATCCTGGATTTGCATTGGAACCTAGAAATGTGAGGCTTGGATTGTCCACCGATGGTTTCAATCCGTTTGGCCACTCAGCTGTTCCGTACTCATGTTGGCCTGTGATTGTTACTCCATACAACTTGCCACCTTGGATGTGTATGAAACAGCCATACTTATTTCTTTCACTCTTGGTTCCTGGTCCTAAGAGTCCTGGAAAGAACTTAGATGTTTACTTGAGACCTCTTATAGACGAGTTGAAGGTATTGTGGGAGGATGGAGTACAGACTTGGGATGTTGCAACGAAAACAAATTTCAACCTTAGGGCAGCGGTTATGTGGACTATAAGTGACTTCCCAGCTTATGGTATGTTAGCTGGATGGAGTACACACGGGAAGTTGGCTTGTCCGTATTGTATGGAGCATACAAAGTCGTTTAATCTATCAAAAGGTCGAAAGCCTTGTTGGTTTGACTGTCATCGTCGGTTCTTACCGGTAGATCACCCATTTCGAAGAAATAGAGAACACTTCAGGAAAGGGAAAGTAGACAATGATATACCTGCACCGCGATTTTCGGGAACGGAGATGCGAGATCGTGTGATGAGATTGCCGGTTATCCCATTTGGTAAGGCTGATGCCACAAATATAATCAATGGGTTTGGCGAATCTCATAACTGGGTTCGGAGAAGCATCTTTTGGGAACTGCCTTATTGGTCTACAAATTTGATTCGTCATAATCTAGATGTGATGCATATTGAGAAGAATGTGTTTGACAATGTGTTTAACACTGTGATGAATGTTACGGGGAAGACAAAAGATAACGATAAGGCACGTTTGGACATGAAAGATATTTGTAAGCGTCCCGGATTAGAACTTTACGAATCTCCTAATGGTAAGATTGTCAAACCGCATGCAAAGTACACATTGTCCAAAAAGCAAGTTGAAGATGTATGCACATGGGTTAAGTCTCTGAAACTACCAGATGGATATGCATCAAACATTGCAAGGTGTGTTACGGGTGGGAAATTGCAAGGGATGAAGAGTCATGACTGTCATGTGTTCATGGAGAGGCTCATGCCTATAGCATTTCGGGATCTGCTTGATAAACCAATATGGGATGCTTTGACGGATCTTAGTCGTTTCTTCAAAGACTTATGTTCAAAATCATTAAATGAGAAGGACATGTCTGTACTTGAGAAGAACATCATAGAGATCACGTGTAAACTGGAAAAAATATTCCCACCTGGTTTTTTTGACTCCATGGAGCATTTGCAAATCCATCTTCCCTATGAAGCTCGTGTTGGGGGTCCAGTTCAATATAGATGGATGTACCCTTTCGAAAGGGTGATGGGAAACCTTAAGAGAAAGGTTAAGAATAGAGCTTATATCGAGGGGTCGATATGCGAGGCATACAGTTTCGATGAGATATCTACGTTTGTCTCAGACTATTTTCCGGACGAAGTCTTGACAAAGGCCAATCGAGTATCGAGACATGATGATGGGGGAAATGTTGAACTAAATGGTCGACTATCTGTATTTGGTCTATCGGGCCGCGCTTATGGAAAAGGGAAGCGCATATTCCTCTCTGAGCAAGAATTACATGCTGCACATACTTACATTCTTCTCAATTGCGAGGAGATTGACGAATTTGTGAGGTACACATGTAAACTTGATAATTTATCTTTTAAGTTGACAATTTATTCCAATATGTTAATGTTTATAACATGGTATAGATTGTACGATGACGAGTTAAAAGTGAAGCATCCCGGCATAACTGATAAAGATGTTCAAATCAATCGGGATAAAAACTTTGCACTTTGGCTAAAGGACAAAGTAAGTTTAATTTTTAAGCACGTAATATATATATATATATACTCCATGTTAACTATGACTTCATTTAATAAGATGGAGTTTTTGTAGGCTTTGACTAAGGGATCAACGATTCCGGCTAATGTACAAGTCCTAGCTATGGGACCAGACAGGGACCAAGTCACCCGCAATGGTTACAAAATAAATGGTTGTGAATTTCACACAAAGGCATATGAGCACGATAAAAGAACAACGAACTCTGGAGTGTGTGTCCAAGGAGATTGTTACAATGAGCTTGGTCGTGCCTTTTATGGGGAGTTGGAGGAAATCGTAGAGTTGTCGTACAAGGGCACGTACGGTGGTCATATTCACTTGTTCAAGTGCCATTGGTTTGATTCAGAAAAAGGGATACGTGTTGACAGACATGGAATCGTCGATATTGACCTCCATAGGTCTGCGTACTCCAACGAACCGTTTGTATTACCAACTCAAACAATACAAGTATACTATACTCCTAGTCCAGTTAGGAAAAGGGATAGACCGCCTACAGATTGGCAAGTTGTAATTCATACTCCCGCGCGTAGTCGTGTCCAAGTAATAGACGGGGATTTCTACCAAGAGGAAATGCTTCAGAGACCTCCTATAATAAATATAGAGGACAACAATGATGTAATCCAGTTAGAGGGTGGAGATGAACCTGATGAATTGGATCCCGAGACAGTTATTGTGCAGGATGACAGTGATATTGAGAAAGAGTTATTGACTGACACACAGAATCTGAAGATGGTTATGAATCTCCGATACTTGTACAAAATGATTCTGACTCATCAGACAACGATTTTCATTAAAATGTATGTTTAGTTTTAATTGTACAAAATGTATGTTTATGTTCATGTTCATGTTTAGTTCATAATTATGTACCTTTCATTTATGTTCTCTATATAGGAATGTTCTCTATATCCTTAACTATATCATTTATAGTTGTTGTAGTTAACTATTTTGCAGTCATGTTTATGTACCTTTCACTTATGGTAATCGTAGTTAACTATTTCATACAATTAATTGTCATTCATAATTTCATACTAACATCCTAATTTTTTTTATTTATAGATGTCTTCTGAACCTGTTGCACGAAAGCGCGGGTTGGGTCGGGGCCCTAATCATGTGCCGAAGGCCCCGGCTAATCCGGATGATCGCATTCACAATTATGCTTACAGAACTGGCCTACGCCAGTGATTACATGGGCGAGCACACCTCTCGCCCATAAGGATGCAGTTTGGGCTGAATTTCAGGTATATTTATTTAATCACTCTGATAGATAATACATAGTTAATCAACTAATAGTTTAGTAATGTTGGATTATGGTATTATAGTAGTTTTAATATTATTATTGTTGTTTTATTTGCAGAAGCGGTATAGATGGGACGACGCACATGCATCAGTTATTCAAGCACTGTTCTGGCAGAAGTGCGCCGTCCGGACTAAAGATAATCTAAACAAAGAACGACAGAAAGCCCTGCACAATGCTGAGATTGACCATCCAGGACAGGGTGAGCAGTATATGCATGAGCATTGCCCCTGGTGGTGCGCACATCCCATATGGGTGCAGATGTGTGAGCAGTGGAGAGCTGAGAGCTGGGTCAAGAGACGTAAGACTGCCGCCTCGAACAGATCCTCAGGTGTATCTGAAGGCGAAAAGGCAAAAGGCACGTACAAGGGCGGCAGTATATCTCAGCTGCAACATATTGCTGCTAGGGTACGTATGTATAACAAGCTTATTGGCTTAGTTATTTGTCTTTATGTTTACAGTCATGTTTTGTAGCTAAAATATCATATGTTTACATATTAATATGAGAACATGAACTGTAGGAGTCTGAGTCTCAAGGTCAACCTATCAATTGGTTAGATGTGTATGTGGCCACCCGTGATGGTCTGCCTGATGCTGTTCAGATAGCGGTAATAAGTTAACTTTAAATATATTATAGTCATGTTTTTTAGCATTTCGTATTTATTTTTAACTATTTAATTGTTGACCTTCTGACAGGACACTTATAAGGGCTTAATGAACGAGCGCTATCCTGAAGGCACCCCGCGTCCGGCGATTGATCAAGAATTGTGGGAGAGGGCGTCCGTCGTGAAGAAAAATTATGTTAAAGGTCAAGGACAAAGACGACGCCCGACCATCAGTGGCACAGGCAGCTCTGCTACCCAGTCTACACAGTCTACACAGTCATCAGGTCATCCAGCCTATCATACTCCTGCTGACTGTGTGAGAGCGATCTGTCAAAATCGTGATCTTCTTCTTATACTGGGCGGGCATCTGCATTCTCTGAATCCTGATGACTTGGCAAAGGCAGTGGCGGAAGCAGCAGCATCACAGCATCAGGGTGGCGACCAGGTACTTTTAATGTTTCATTACGTACATTGTCTATTATTTAGCTTTCCCCAAGTCATAGCAGTATCAACACATGTAACATATATGTTTTATTCTTTTGTTAATTACAGGGTACTAATTTGAATGATCCATGAAGAGCTAGACCAGTCATGCATGTTAGATTTGTAAAGCCTTGTTAGACTTGTTTTTTAGATTTTTAAAGCCTTGTAATCTTTTAAACTACTTATCTTTGGACTGTATTGGTTTACGATTCTATTATATGGATGTTTACGATTGTATTGTGTTGTGTTGATTTAGATTCATTCTTTGGACTGTATGTATGGATGGATGTTTATCATATAGTAGTTATCATGGATGGATGCTTATATATACTGCTGTGTGTTGGGATAAAAAGCAGGTACAAAGCAGGTTATTTTTGGGAAATCAATAAAACAGGAAAAATATTTAAAAAAAAAAACAAAGTCAGCGACCGCGTGCGGTCGCTGATACAGTATTAGCGACCCAGTAAGGTTCGTCTACTTCAGCGACCGCATGCGGTCGCTATTACCAGTCGCTGACACGTGTACCACATCACGTCTGACGCATGACTCAGCATGAGTCAGAATAGCGACAGCTGAGGTCGCTGATTGCGGTCGCTAATAATGCGGTCGCTATTGTTGGTCGCTGATGTCTTTTTAGCGACAAGATTTTCTGCGACTACTATTAGCGACTGCATCCGGTCGCTGATACCCATCTGCGACTATATGCGGTCGCAGATGTGCGGTCGCTGATAAGCCTTTTTGTTGTAGTGTGTACCATGTATTTGGCGACTCAGAATGGGTGTTGTATACCTATTCTGGGGGCGTCACAGGTGGTCATCATTTAGTAGTTATATTTGGTGAAGAAAATAGGGTGAGGCGAACCCAACGTTGGAAGGGTGTTTTGTCACTATCATACAAGATGTCTAATGACATACAACCTCGTGTCATCATAGGACAGGGTTGTGCTCATCCACTTGCTGAGTATATCTATGGGCACTACCTATATAATCTTGGTGTTTGTTTGAAGTATAATTCTCAATTAGAGACAGTGGAGATAATGATAAGTCAAGAGAAGACTCACCATTGGGAAGAATATGATAGTAATCTTCTCGTTTTTCTTTGGGGTCTATTGGGTCAACCAAGGATAATTCTGTGGTCATATGATATCTATCATAACATAGACGCGTGGCCTCCCATGTACGAAGGTTTCCTTGAGCACTTCCCAAAGATTCTAATTTCTAAAACAGTTTTTGACTATACATTTATGTAAGATGTTATTGTGAGGTGATGTCCACGGTTAGAACATGAGTCGCATTTGGTATATATTTGTATCCAAACTCACAGCATATGTGTTGTTGTATTTTGCACGACAATTGTTGTAATAAAGTTGTAGTTATTTTCTGTACCATGTATTTGACGACTCAGAATGGGTTGGGTGGAATGGACCTATTTTGGGGTCGTTACATCTAAATTCTTCAATCTTATTTATGAGTTTTGCTCCACAAACACTTATTAGAATTAATTCAATCCATAAAAAGTCAAATAAATTTTTTAATTTTTTTTGTTTATTTTTTTGTGTTTTTGTTTATTTTTTTGTGTTTTTTTTTATTTTTTCCTAAAAAATAAAAATAAAAAATAAAAAAAATCTAATACAATAATTCAAACAAACTCCCCCTATACAAAAATCATGCATTGTCCTCAATGTGCAAATGAAAAATAGAGAACAAAGATATGGAAGAATTATACCTTGTACGATGGGGCAAAAATCGGATGACAATATTGTACAAAAGAAAAATATACGTACAAACTTACAAGTGCAGTGCCAGTTATACTGAATCAGATGGGTCAACAAGGTATACCACCTCCTTTGGTTCGGTCGGCATGTCTAAAAAGGGTTTGAGTCGTTGACCATTCACTTTGAGAATTTCTCCATTATTTGGATTTTCAATATTGACTGCCCCATGAGAGTAAACTATCTTCACTACAAAAGGTCCATCCCATCTAGAATGCAATTTGCCAGAAAATAAATGTAGCCTAGAATTATATAAGAGAACTTTTTGTCCAGGTGAAAATGATTTTCTCAAAATTGATTTATCATGAAACACTTTTGTTCTTTCCTTGTAAATTTTAGCATTTTCATAAGCATCGTTCCTAATCTCATCTAACTCAGCTAATTGCAATTGTCTATGACTCCCACCGGTGGACATATCAAAATTCAACTGTTTTATGGCCCACAAAGCACGATATTCAAGTTTAACAGGTAAGTGATAAGCTTTCCCAAACACAAGCCTATACGGTGACATCCCTAAATTAGTTTTAAAGGCAGTACGGTAAGCCCACAATGCATCTAACAATTTTAGAGACCAGTCTTTTCTATTGGAACTCACCGTTTTTTTCAAGATTTGTTTTATTTGCCTATTTGAGACTTCTACCTGACCACTTGTTTGAGGATGATATGATGTTGCAAGCTAGTGGGTGATGGAGTACTTTTTTAGCAAGGATGCAAAAGGCTGATTGCGAAAATATTTTCCTTGATCACTGATTATGGCCCTAGGGGTACCAAAGCGAGAGAAAATGTTCTCTTTTAAAAATTTGAGAACAACTTTGTTGTCATTGGTCTTGATTGGTATAGCTTCTACCCACTTAGCACTAGTACAAAATTATAAAAAAATAACACTTAAAAGATGATATTTTTATAAAAAATATTATGGTGTTTTTTTATAACGTTTTTTTAACAAAATATTATAAATACATATGAAATAACGTTATATATTTATATGGGCAATTTTTAGTTTAAAAAAAACGTTATCTTTGTAAAAAAACACGGAGCTAACAAAAATGCTGAAGTGAAAATTTGAAATTAAAACAACGTCCATAGT
>CM029023.1:21690349-21810349 GCA_016801055.1 Panax notoginseng | reverse complement strand
GTGTCTCCACCTCACAACAAAATGGAGTTTCCGAAAGAAAACATCGCCACCTTCTTAATGTGGCACGTTCCTTATTATTTCAAGCTAATCTTCCTAAACAATTTTAGGGAGATGCCATATTAGTTTCCACCTATCTCATCAATCGAACTCCCACACCAGTACTTAAAGGAAAAACCCTTTTTGAGATGCTTTTTCATAAACAACCCACCTATGATCATTTACGAGTCTTTGGGTGTTTGTGTTCCGCATCTACACGCCATCATCACCCCGCAAAATTTGATGTCAGAGCCACATGCTGTCTCTTCCTTGGGTATCCATACGGTTAAAAAGGATATCGGGTTTATGATCTCTCAACCAGTAAAATATTTGTCTCACGAGATGTTTCCTTTCATGAGACCATTTTTCCTTTTCCATAATCCACTGCAAGTTCTTCTCTTGTGCTTTCCCATACTCAATCACCTACCTATGATGATGACATCTCAAATTCACCTCCCACTCCCACCTCTAACACGGAACCTTTTTCAGTGGAATCTATCACTAGAAATTCCTTATTCTCCAACTCCCTCCACTGCCCCAAATTCTCCAATGTCATTTCCTGCCACACACATTCCTCATTCGCGGATGACACGTGCTACACAAGTACCTGGATATCTTCGTGAGTACCTGGATATTCTTCCTTCATGGAATGTTTCATCATCTAAGTCGGTGTTGACTGGACCTACAAGTATCACTCACCCCTTATTTGATATACTTTCCTATGCTAAACTATCTCCCAAACACCATGCCTTCACCATTGCTATTTCAGTTGAAACGAAGCCACGATCTTTTGCACAGGCAATTTGTGAACCTAAATGGCGCCTTGCCATGCAACAAGAGCTCGTTGCTCTCAAGGCTAATAGAACATGGTCTCTTCAACCATTACCTCCTGGGAAGAAACCGGTTGGATGCAAATGAGTATACAAGATTAAATTCAAGCCCGATGGTACTGTTGAACGTTATAAAGCTCGATTGGTAGCAAAAGGATACAGTTAAATAGAGGGATTAGATTACCGTGAGACTTTTGCTCCAGTTGCTAAGCTTGTAACTGTTCGTCTCCTCCTTGCTGTGGCATCAACTCAACATTGGCATCTTCACCAACTCGATGTCAATAATGCATTCTTACATGGAGATCTTGATGAAGATGTCTACATGTCTTTACCTCCTGGTTTCAGACGAAAGGGGGAGGCACGAGTTTGCTAACTTTACAAATCATTATACGGCCTCAAAAAAGCTTCCCGTCAATGGTTTATCAAACTTTCAACAACTCTCAAACAAGCCGGTTATCAACAATCCAAAGCTGATTATCCATTATTCGTCCGATCCCAAGGTGGAAAATTCACTGCTCATCTTGTTTATGTAGATGATGTCATCCTGACAGGAAATAATCTACAAGATATTGAAGACACCAAGTTATTTCTAAAGGATCAATTTAAATTGAAGGATCTTGGACAGTTGAAATACTTCCTAGGCTTAGAGGTTGCTCAATCCAACAAGGGTATTGCTCTTTCACAACGGAAGTATGCTCTTGAAATTCTTGAGGATGCTGGATACCTTGGTGCAAAACTAGCCTCCTTTCCCATGGAACAGAACTTGTCCCTCAGTAAATTTGATGGTGACTATATTAGTGATCCTTCTTCATATCAAAGACTTGTTGGGCGGCTAATTTATTTGACCATCACACGACCTGACTTAGTGTATGCAGTTCACATTCTAAGCCAATTTATGGACAAGCCACGTGTTCCACATTTAGAAGCAGCTTATCGTGTCTTACGCTATGTCAAACACACGCCATACCAAGGAATTTTCCTTCCTACAACTAGTTCAATGTAAGACCCCAAATTATTAATAAATGAAATTTAATTTTCTCTATTTATTATTTTGAAATAGTAAGGGTTGAATTGATTAATGAGGTTAGTTATGGGTAAAATGCGCAAATATTTTAAATAAGCAAGTGGTTATAAAATATTCATTGTTGTCGGGGAATATTCGTTTGGTCGTGGAATATTCTTCCTGTCGGGGAATATTCATACGACGTCGCAGTTTTTTGTGGGCCCCATAACGGAAAGATATTAGATGAAGAAAACGACAAGTATAAGTTGTTTATAAATAACGGCGTAGTTGTTACCGTTAATACTGTTGGAATACCCGGTGGTTAAAACACAGTAATACGCGTTGTTGCACAGTAGCACACGGTATTGCACCAATTATTGATTCTTACGTAAGAAGGCACTACTCAATAATTGTTACAGTAATTACTGTTCAGTATTTTATTTTATTGATTCAATAATTGTTGCGTTGATATTTTATATTACTGTTGTTTCAATAATTGTCACTACACAGTATTTTCTATTATCGAAGCAATAATTCATATTATTTGAATAATATTATTAGATAATATTATTGGCAATGTCTAGAAAGTTCTGTCTAAAGAGAGGTTTGGTCATCTAATTGCGTCCCAGTAAGAAAAAATCCTTATTGGAAAACCCCCTCTTTCCTGGGAACTTCCTGGTTGTCAGTATTGTGATTCGATAATATTATTTGTAAATAATTAATTATTGATTTATATGATGGAAAAAATATTTATTTTATGTGGATATAGATGGAGAAAATTTTTAAAGTGACAATTGTTGAAAATTGATATTTTATTTTTTTTGATAAAATAATATTTTATTATATTATTATAATATAATAATGATGATATTTTTATAATGAATGTAGGTTATATGAGTATATGAGGAGGAAGAGTATTTATGTTACAAAAGATGTTTAAAACATGTTAAACATGTCTGTGAGCCCATTTCTTGACTGAAATTTGATTATAGCTTGTAAAATCGTCCGTTTGTGGATTTCGGTCAATTTCTGTTTGGAATTTAGAAAAATTTTCTTCTACAAAGTTGTAGATAATGGAATTTCCTATAAAAAAATATAAGGTTCAAATTTTTCTGACAAAAGGGCTATTTATTATGAATTATTGAAGTTTCGGATTAATTAATTATTATTATTTAGAGTTTTAAATAAATTAATTGAGAAAAACGTTTTTCTTATTTATTGTGGGTGGGTGGCTGATGTTGTGAGCTGGTGGTGTGCGTAGGAAATTTAATAAATTATATTAATATTATATTAAATTTTCTGCTTTGGTGTTCTAAGTATTTTCTTATAAATAGGGTGCTTAGGTTAGAATTGAAAATTACACCAGAAACTGAAGTTTTCTCTCTCTTTCTCTCTCGATATATTGAACGTATTCTTGTGAGTATTTTAATACTTTGAGTTATGCTATACGGTGCAAGTTCAAGTCATAGCCTATATCCGGTGTTTCAACTATAAGTACTGTCTTTACAAGGTAAGGGATGTTATTTCTTTTTAAATGATATTATTTTTTTAATATCATTATGCCGAAGTATTGATCTGAACTTTTTATCAAATTTGAAACTTTTTTTGTCGGGATTACTATTCACGTATACGGCACTATTCACCGAAAAATAAAATTTTCTTCTTTTTGTCCAAAATATCTATTATGGATACTAGCTTTGATTGTATCCATGTTTTGATCATTCTTGAATTTTACTCCACTATAATTATTTATGAGGTATTTTTGGATATGGAATAGCTGAAATACGAATCCTTAATATTTATTATTTTGTTTCACTGAATTCGTTTTCTTTAAAATATTTTTCATCATCCTCAGTCCTAAATGATGATATAATTGAATATCTTTGGCCTGTAGTGCAAAGATTAATGATTTTATGATGAATATCTTTGGCCTGTAGTGCAAAGATGAGCAGGTGTTGAGATGAACATGACCAACTGATGAATATCTTTGGCCTGTAGTGCAAAGATGAATATTTGATTCAAGATGTTTATTGATTGATGTTACAGGGATAAAATATTGATAATGGACTTTTAAATTCATAGATGATAGTAGATTTCATACTCTACTTAATGTAGACACTCGAAATTTCGTTTTTCTGTTACTAACTATGCAGGAGGACAAAAATGACTTTTTTCACACTCCAGAGATAACCCTGGAGGATCACAACATCAATTCCAACCCCGAAGATAGCCACAAGAGATCCAGTTCTCAACCCCGAAGATAACCCCGAGAAATCAGGTTCCAAACCTCGGAGATAACCCAGGGAAAGTCAGTTTCAACCCCATAGATAGCCCCGGGGGATCAAGATCAAAGCCTGAAGATAGCCCCAGGAGGTCAAGCCAACCTCAGAGATGACCCTGAGGATAGTCAAAGTCAACAGCAAGCTAACCTCAGAGATAACCCTGAGAAAAGACTGCTACAACTACGCGAAAATCGGAGATAACCCCGGGAGGGGCAAAATGGTCATTTTGCCAATTCAACTTCACTTTAAATCAAATACACTCATGTCAACTCAAAATACTTCAAACGAAGTCCCACAAGAACCATATCTTAACTTCCGAGCGCAAACTACGCAAAACAGCTCAACGGATTGCCTGGCGGACGCCCGAGAATGCCATTTCGGTCAGGGACCCATCTTCCTGGAATTAAAAAAGGTCAAATCATGTCATTGTGTAGCTCTCGGAAAGAGCTTTCCGGAATGATATGGCACGCTTCCATCGGACTCCCGGATCGAAAGTTATGAGCGACCTAGCGAACAGCGCGTACGTACTTTGACACGGCGGGACCCACACTGCCCAGGGCACCCCGGGCAGCCGCAGGTACACCTGCTACTAGGTGCCGCAGGTAGACCTGCGGCTCCCCCCTCTATAAATATGGGGCTTGGGGTGCTGATTTTCTAAGAGAAACCAACAGGGAAACCCTGCACGATTCGCTCCGCACTCGACCCATACAGTGTATTTTCCCACTTTAAACACCTGTGAGCTCATATATAGCCCCTTTTGTACCCACGAAAGTCGGTGTTTATCCACTCTAAAGATATAGAAGCCTTTTTTAGCAGTCAGCTGTAAGCCTTCTCACACACTTTAGAGTCTTTCTCTTCATCTTTGCACACACCCTTCTACACGTTGAGAGTCGTGTTGCTTGCTTTTGCCCGGACTTCGGTCCGTGGTTTTATTCCAGTCTGTATATATTATATATATATATATATATATATATATATATATATTATATATATATATTGACTAACGTTATCGAGTTATGCCTCGATTGAGCCTAGACTTCGGTCTGGAGCGTTTACTGCTTTAATATATATATATATATATATATATATATATATATATATATATATATATATTAACTGTGTGTCGAACTTTGTTCGATGAGCTTAAACTTCGGTTTGGTGCATTTACTCGCTTTTATATATATATACACTTATATATATGAATTGTGGTCGAACTCTGTTCGATGAGCCTGAATTTTATATCCGATGCGTTTATTCGCTTATATATATATATATATATATATATATATATATATATACACACACTTATATATATTAACTGTGTGTCGGACTTTGTTTGATGAGCCTAAACTTCGGTTTGGTGCGTTTAATTGCTTTCTTATATATATACTTATATATATGAACTGCTATCGAACTCTGTTCGGTGAGCCTGGATTTTACATCCAGTGGGTTTACTCGCTTTTATATATATATATATATATATATATATATATATATATATATATATATATATATATATATATATATATATATACACTTATATATATGAACTGTGGTCGAACTCCGTTCGATGAGCCTGGATTTCACATCTGGTGCGTTTAATGCTTTTATATATATATATATATATTTATTTATTTTTGTCCTGCCTGGAGTTCCTTCGTGGCAGTTGATCGCTTTGTACAACTTTATCTACGTTTTACCTGCCTGGAGTTTCCTCCGTGGCGGTTGATAGCTTTTAACAGCTTTATTTACATTTCTGGTCCCCCATGGAGCTACTTCGTGGTTGGTGATCATGTCTGTATATATATATTTACAACTTTTATATATATATATCTGCTTACTGCTTTCATACAAATTGCGGTATCATGTGAGCCTAGGAATCATGTGATCACAGATTCATCCCATTGGATCTAGATTCGGTTCCCGTGATGGACATTTTCAGCTGTAAGCAGCTTGCAAATTATTTTGCGGTGTCTGAATTTCCTCAGATGGTTTCCATACTCACGAGGAAGTCGGCATTATTTTGTAAATTATTTTCGTACGGATGCTTCGCATCTGTCAAATAAAATCAACCAAGCCGCGCATTTAATAAAATGGGAGTGTAAAAGGTCTCAATTACTATTGAGCATCAGGGTTTGAAAAACCTCTTTTATAAAACATCACTGTCATATCTTGCTTAAAACTGAATTTTTACATAAATTCAAACCCTGTGTATAAGGTGCGAACGAGGCCTCACACTACTTCCAAATAAACAGCACATTGACCCACACACACACACACACACACACACACACACACACACACACACACACTCAGATAATGGTTTCTTGAAAAGAGGCGGTCACCGTGGTAACACGGATGTCGGGGGGTGCCTAACACCTTCCCTCCGCATAATCAAGTCCCCGGACCCTAATTGAATCTCGGTTTCACCGACCCGTTTAGCAGTGTCACATCACTGGGTCAATGTGCAAACCTTTTCTCGGTTGTGTTGGTTCAACCATTTAAAAAACTAACTGGCGACTCTTCTAGTCCAATCGTCGACATTATACATGTCGGACCTTTTTCACTTGTTTTTTCACACAAATCTCACATAAAAATGAGAACACCAAAGAACAAGTAACGGAAAGGGACATCAAAAAATCCCGACGTCGACAAGTGGCGACTCTGCTGGGGACTCCAGTAAGAGGACTTAAGCCGCTATTACAATCTTTTCAAAATTATTATCTGCTTGTGTGTGGATGTTGCATTTACATTGTATGAATGTGCACGAATGCATTTCCTTACTTGGTGCCTCGCACTATAAACTGCCTGTGATGTTAGTGCCTCGCACTATAAACTGCTTATGATATTAGTGCTTCGCACATGTCATCATTTTCATACGGTGAGACGCGATGTATGTGAATGTATATTGTGTGGTCTCTCCACCAGGAGGCTATCCCGTCGGTGTTTGATTACTGGACTCGTGAGAAGCCTGATTCTCCGAGGCTCAGGAAAGGCACCACCCAAATTCGCTCCAGTTGAAAGACCGGATTAACTTCCCGTCAAGTAGATTGCGATGATTTGGGAACCTTCATGCCAAAAAGTCGCGAGAGTAACCTAAGATAGGTCAGCCTCTGATAAACCCAAAATGGAGGAAAGTCTTTTCATGCTCTCTCATTTTAAATTACTTGTAAACACAACTACTTGTAATTTCCTTCCATATATATCTCCATGTAATGAAAAATATGAAGAAATGTGTCCATATACATGTTAAAAACATCTGACATCCGTTTTGCAGGATAAAATTCCT
Source organism: Panax notoginseng (assembly GCA_016801055.1). Classification (NCBI taxonomy): domain Eukaryota; kingdom Viridiplantae; phylum Streptophyta; class Magnoliopsida; order Apiales; family Araliaceae; genus Panax; species Panax notoginseng. The sequence goes on along the minus strand of CM029023.1, from coordinate 21,802,909 downwards.
AAAATAAACACATCACATAGCATGTTATTATTTATATTCCCTAAAGACTAAACTATGCGAGTCTTTCGCAGGGAAGCAATCGATCCCGTTACCCGGTTAAAGTCTAAAAAGGCTACAGGCCTACAGTCAATCATGTCGTCATCCGACCAGACTGAACTTAATCCAGTTTCTCGCAAGGAATTTGACGGATTAAGCAAACAAATTGCAGATTTGGCTGTTCTACTCAAATAATTACACCAGTCTAATTAGGGTCCCAAGAAACCCGTACATGTTGAATCCTCCATACAAGGAGGGAATCCGGTCATTACCATACCTGAATTACAGTTGGATATGACCAACAAAACTCATGATGCTGCCCATCCCACTGGAGACCCATACACTAGTGACATCAAAAAGAAAGTCCTCCAAATGGAAGAGACCATCCGGTCAATCAAAGGGATTGGAAATTATAGGAGTGTCACATATTCAGATCTCTGCATATTCCCAGGGGCTCGATACCCTACCAAATTCAAAGTCCCAGAGTTTGAAAAGTACAATGGGGCAGGCGATCCCTATACGCACCTCAAAGTGTACATTGGTGAACTGGGGTCTTATGTTGAAGATGAAAGCCTCAGAATGTAACTTTTCAAAAGAGTCTCACTGGAGAGGCTAAAGCCTGGTATGCCCGACTTGACAATGCCAGAATACACAATTGGGAAGAATTGGCCCACACCTTTCTAAATCAGTACAGTTTTCAGTCACAAATGGCACCGGATCGATATCAAGTGACTAAAGTGAAAAAGCAAAGTATTGAATCTTTTCGAGAATATGCCCAAAGGTGGAGACATCTAGCAGCGCAAGTCATTCCATCAATGACAGAAACTGAGATGGTAATGACGCTTATTGACATCCAAGAGGTTCCATACTACGAGAGGATCCTAGCAGGCATAGGAAAGCCATTCTCAGAAATGATCAAACACGGCAAAATGGCTGAGATGGGCCTGAAGGCAGGCAAGATTAAAGACTTCACTGCCTTGGAAGCAGTCGCCAAGCATTTACAGACTGACAAATATGCAAGCGAACCTAAGAATGTACCCGATAAAGGCATTAAAGATGTATCCCTTGTTGTACAGGGGTAAGCTAGGAGACCAACATACTGTCCCCCATTTGGAAAATGCAAGACAATCTGCCATCTCAACAACAGGCCGCATTCAACCAATGCCAGGATAGAAAAAGAAAATTCAAAAGATCGGAAAATCGGGTGTTCACTCCACTAGGCGATTCCCTTGAAAATGTATTGGCGATGTTAATGGATCATAAGGTAATTACCGAACTGGCTCCACCTCTGGAACCAGGGAGCAAAAGATACAATCCAAGCCAGAGATGTGCATACCACTCAGGGTCTCCCGGACACGATACACAGGATTGTTGGTCCTTAAAACATAAGATTCAAAATCTGATCGAAAGTGGCAGTATTGTGATCCAACAACCTGACCAACAAAATGTCAACACCAACCTTCCATTGCGACATGATACGGAAGAAGTAAACATGATCGGGTTAGGAAGCTCTGAAATGTATCCAATTCGTAAGTACATACGAAGGATAAAGGAATACCCCCAAAGGCACATAACAAATGTCCTAGAGTGGGAAAACTCGGAGGAGGGTATGCTAGTAATGCAAAAATTGGATGCGATCCAGAATCAAGTAAACCTGCTGGCTAGGCTGATAGTGCGCCGCCATCAGGAAATAAATCAATTTTTCACTCAACTATCAGAAAGCCAAGAGAAAAAAGACTCCACGATGAGCCAGCTAAATGAAGAAGATCAAAGCAGGCTGAAAGTACAAGAAAAAGGGGATGATAAAATTGCTAGAAGATCTCGCCAGTAGAAGAACCGATCGAGGGAATGCGAATTCTCAAAGATGAAAGATCAAACAACCTCCAAAAGAGTTCAAAAATTCACCCCTCTGAGCAAATCCAATGAAGAAATGCTATACTTTCTGATAAGCGAAGGAAGGATTACTGAGTTGCAGCCTCCTATAAAGCCCAAGATAAAGAGTAATGACTCCACCAAGATATGTCTCTACCATTCTAACTCACTTGGACATACGACTGAAGAATGCTTGTTTTTGCGACATAAAATCCAAGATCTCATTGAAAATGGAGAGCTGGATATAGAATTTCCCATGACGAAAAAAGGCGAAAAGGAAATAAAAAGCTTAAGATGTCCATTCGAGATAGGTAGTTCAAATGAGGTGAAGGCTATGAGCGACAATTCTGCCAGCACATAAGGTGGACTGATCCTAATGCAAAAAATGGCAGAAGAGACAAAGGCATCCCTAAAGGAGATTCCCCCGCTAACATCAAACGTTCTATGGTTCCAAGATATCAACCACGTTCCTGATTTTATCACCTTGGATGATGCGGAGGAAATACTAATCCTTTCCAAGGAAGGAAAAGCCAAAAAGAAAAGTTCTTTGTAGGAAATGCAACAACAGTTCGAGGGAGATTTCATGGTTGAATCCTTTGAAACCCATGAAGAAGGCGAAGGAATAGATAAAGAAAAAGGTGGTGAGATTGTCGGGGAATCCAACCCATTAAAGAATCCAGAGTTCATCCCTTTTTGCGATGCGTCCATTTCAAGCATCCCTGAGGAGTGTACTGAATCAGGAAGCGATCAAGTTATGTCCACAAGTGAAGACATTCAGAATCAAGGGGTAACCCCTATCACGAGCCCTGAAGGCAACATAACCATTAACAACTGGACTATTAGGCCTCAACTAGCTAAGAAGATGTAGATCCAGGGGATAAAGTTGTGAGTTCCAGAAAATGTTGGAACGGTATCACTTTCTTCGTAGTATGCCTTTTATTTCCATGCATGTAAATACATAAACAAAACAAAAAACATCTCTACACTCTTCTCACCACTTACCCTTTTGAACCTTTTCAAACCAATGCCTGAACTACGAAAGACCTGATCTCCTCTTCAATAGGAGTACGTAGGCAGCCATCAATGGTGCGGTCAAACCAAATAAAAACCCAAACAAACACTTCTTAAACAGATACCCCCCAGACTATGATGACCCAGATGTAATGGTCACCATTCGGGAGAAGGAGGTTGATGATAGCCCCTCCATCACTGCAGTCCACCAAGACTTTGCCCTCGACAATTGGAGCACCACTCCTTGCATTTGCCGACGAGGGTAAAAAGGGAAGAAACTCTCTCTGCCTTGTAGATAGCAATAACTGCTTACGTTTTCTGTACAGTATTGGCAGTTACTTTTGTCATTAAATGCTAACACTTTGTGTGATTGAACAGTGTCATATATTAAGTGAAAGTATATTTTGTTTAAGGACTCTAAACTTGGATGCGCCTATGCTTGCTGATGAGGTGCCTTTTCTCCATAAGGACTGTAACTTTGATGTAAAGTTGGACTCAGACTTGATGGAAATACAAGAGGACTATGAGATACCTCAAAAGATCAAAGAATGGGTCGAAGACAAACCCAAGCGAAATCTTGATCAAACCACCCCTTTTAAACCACGGAACCATAGAAAACCCCAAACAAATCCAGATTGGTACGGACCTCACTCTGAACCAAAGGAATGACATGGTTACTATATGACCCTATTCTAGGATGTGTTTGCATGGTCTCACGAAGACATGGTTGGTTTATCCACGGACATTGTCATTCATCGCTTTCCCATCAAAGAGGGATTTAAGTCAGTCAGCCAGAAGTTCAGACGATTAAAACCTGAGTGGAGTTAAAAGTTAAAGAAGAAATTGTGAAACAATTTCAAGCCAGCATCATCATGGTGTCAACATACCTTGAATGGGTATCCAACATAGTCCCCGTGTCGAAACCCGGAGGAGATGTGCGATTTTGCGTGGATTACAGTGATCTGAACAAAGTTTGTCTCAAAGAAAGCTTCCCGTGCCATTCATCCACATACTCATTGACAATACAGCTCAATACGACATGTACTCCTTTGCTGATTGCTTCGCGGGGTACCATTAAATCATGGTTGCTGAAGATGATCGTGAGAAAACTTCATCATGCCTTGGGGAATCTTTTGCTACAGACGATTGTCATTCGACCTCATCAATGCCAGAGCTACCTATCAGTGAGCCATAGGACTCTTTTCCACGATCTAATGCATAAAAAAAACGAAAGAAAAAACAAAAGAAAAAAGAAAAAGAAAAAGCTCTTTAACAGGTTCTACAATTGCTGCCTTACCATCGGCAAGTTCTACAAATGGCTTCAGAGTTTGAAGAAATCTTCTTTCTGCACATTCCTCGTAATAGGAATGATTTTACAGATGTATTAGCAACTTTGGCCTCCTTGATCCACATAGCTGACAAGGAACACTTGCCAAGCGTGACAATTGCCCTGCACAAGGCACCAGCCTATGGGAACTACGTTGGAGAAGTATCAGATGAGTTACCTCCCATCCAGCACCCTTGGTATCAACACATCAAGAAGTACTTACGAGATGGATCTACACTCGCTGAGGTGAGCCCGACTGAGAAAAGGCAGATCCATTAACTTGCTATAAAATTCTACCTGAGCGAACATGCACTTTACAAAGGAGATGCAATACAAGGTATCCTCAGATGTTTGGACGAGGACCAAGCTCAGAGGCTATGGATGAAATCCATGGGAAAGTATGTGGCCCACATATGAGCGACGCTCTACTTGTAAAGAAGATCCTACAACAGAAAAGTCCGACTACGGCAGTTCAAACAACACGACTTGGTTTTGAAAAAAATCGTTAACAACCAAGCTCAGTTTAAAGGAAAATTCTCCCCGAACAGGGAAGACCCGTTTATTGTCAAGGAGGCATTGACAGGAGGCACTTTCAGATTATAGGAAATAGACGGCGATGAATTTTTGCAACTCATCAATTCGGACACCGTGAAACAGTACTATGTCTGAGGTTACCATCAAGCGAACATCTTGGTTTTGGATCATCAGATCATCAGTCATTCCGGTTCTTTAACCCTTCACTACATACAACCCTTTTTCACACACATTTGCCCCATCAGGGACAAACACTTTCTAACCAGCAGCCTGGTTTTCGGATCACTCTATCCGTTCCTCAATTTGGTTTTGAACCCTTACTCAACTTCGGTTATCCCATCAGGGATAAGACTTTTCACACCTGCGGTTTATCCTATCCATGGGATTAAACTTTTCACCTGCAATCCGCCCTATATAGGGGCGAACTACGTCGACCTGATCTCCCCAATACACGGGAGTACGTAGGCAGCCATGTTATATGGTCCGCTCTCACCACAGAAAAACAAAAACAAACATACTCCTATCCATAAACACATACAAAAATAAGTCCCAAGACACCAAAGATGGTAGGGAATACACACAGATCGACGATCCATTATGAAAATCCTGAGACATCTCACTGTCCATCCATCAAGAAGGAGTTCAGAATACATCCAGATCACAAAGTCCTGGAGAAACAAGCGAATATCAAGCAAGTAGCAAGGCACAACTAAAAGGGAAGTGAATCAACATATATTTCCCTGCCATATATAATGCTGTTTGATATATACAATGTGTACTGTACATGACAAAATGGCTAAGCTAGTCTATGCAGAAAAATACAAGCCCATCTACAATCAGTGTATGTGCGGGCTATCAAGTCAAACATGGATTCCCTCTCATAAGAAGGAGGTAACGATGTAATCTCCTGCCAAAGGGTCTCTACACGAGCCAACAAATCCACCGCCAACTACATGCGATATTTCGGGCAGATATAGCGCTATCCCACTCAACAGTCACTACATCTATGGATGATCTGGCCTCATCTCGCTCAATAACAGCGGTATCCCTATGAGTTAGAGCATCATCTCTCTCAACTAGAGCGACATCTCTACCATAAAGAGCTATCAACATTAAAGCTCACATTCTCTATCTGTTCACCATATGGTATAGAGGTAAAAGCTTCTTGCGATCTCGACATCTTATCAGCCCATCTGTCAAAGAAACTACCCCAGACAACAAGCAAGGTTGGGGCAATTTCAAAATTGGTGACAACCGGATATTGGATCCCTAACGACAAGATTGGTGGAAATCTCGGAAGTAGCGACAACTCAACACTAGGGCATTTATCAGCCATCCTAAAGTGGAAAATGTACCAGTCAGCGCCATCATCATGGTTCATCATCATCTCAATGGCGATTCAAATATTATTCAATCGCGACTTGGTCAACAAAGAGAGTTTCTCGTATGAATCCCTGGAAACAACATGCGGAAGGACTGGGGCATTTTGCGATTCCAAGGAATGGAAGAAGTTTAGGGCGAGATAAAGCCTCTCATCAAAAGAAGGGGAGCATTCTTAAGAAAGAAGGTCAACGACGAAAGGCCTAGCGAATGAAATCTACACCATCAATATGCATTAAGTCCTCATCAGTTAAGGCCTCTACATCGAAGTTCCAATCTAGATGGCGAAATAGCGAGTTGCACCTTCCAGGGATTTCAGCGGCATTCAAGTCATCAGTTCAGCCGGGTTGGGAATCAAACGCTCAAGAAAATGGGGCACCTGCCCCCAACAGCGAAAGGAAATTCCAATCACCCCAAAAAGGGTGAGCGTAACATCAGGGAAAATCTAATGAAGTAATCCGTGGAATATTACTTCAGCGAAGGTATCAGAAGATCTGGTATTCTAAACCATTGGCATCCAGAGCAACATCAAGACAGTTTAGCGATAAAAGCCTCATATACCACCGTTCGAGTGGGAACCGAAAAAGTTTGGCGATCAGCAGGATAGGCACCGTTGCAACTACCAGCGAATACATTGGGAGGGTCTGGTGATTTTCAGAATGTCATCCCCATCAGAGATGTGGAAAACATCTCCACTTATCTTCATCAAACAAGTATCAGCGATTAAATGCCAAACCATTGGAGTTAACACCAACATATACATCAGCGATGATCAGTAAAGGTAAAGCGATTAGCGAATACATTTTAACATTCATCATAACATTCATTACATTGCGATTTACGATTTTGCGATATGCGATTTGTGATATGCGATATGCGATATGCGATGCGACATGCGAAATGCGATGTGCGAATTGCGATGTGCGATTTGGCCAAATGCGAAATGCGAAGTGCGAAAAGCGAAGTGCGATATGCGATGTGCGATTTGCGAAAATATTTTCACGTTCATCATAAACATTCACTACATTGCGATTTGCATCATTGAAAATACCTTGTCATGTTTTAAGTGTCTACTAATCTTTATCATGTCCATTCCATTGCTTTGTATGAACATGATAAAGAGGGGCATCTGTAGACACTCAAAATTTTGTTTTCCTGTTACTAACTATGCAGGAGGACAAAAGTGACTTTTTCACACTCTAGAGATAACCCTGGAGGACCACAACATCAATTCCAACCCCGAAGATAGCCACAAGAGATACAGTTCTCAACCCCGAAGATAACCCCGGGAAATCAGGTTCCAAACCTCGGAGATAACCCAGGGAAAGTCAGTTTCAACCCCGGAGATAGCCCCGGGGGATCAAGATCAAAGCCTGGAGATAGCCCCAGGAGGTCAAGCCAACCTCAGAGATGACCCTGAGGATAGTTAAAGTCAACAGCAAGCCAACCTCAGAGATAATCCTGAGAAAAGACTGCTACAACTACGCGAAAACCGGAGATAACCCCGAGAGGAGCAAAATGGTCATTCTGCCAACTCAACTTCACTTCAAATCAAATACACTCATGTCAACTCAAAATACTTCAAAGGAAGTCCCACAAGAACCATATCTTAACTTCCGAGCGTAAACTACGTAAAACGGCTCAACGAATTGCCTGACGGACGCCCGGGAATGCCATTTCGGTCAGGGACCCATCTTTCTGGAATCAAAAAAGGTCAAATCATATGTCATTGTGTAGCTCTCAGAAAGAGCTTTCCAGAATGATATGGCACGCTTCCATCAGACTCCCGGATTGAAAGTTATTAGCGATCGAGCGAACAGCGCGTGCGTACTTCGACACGGCGGGACCCACACTGCCCAGAGCACCCCGGGCAGCCGCAGGTACACCTGCTACTAAGAGCCGCAGGTAGACTTGCGGCTCCCCCCTCTATAAATATAGGGCTCGGGGTGCTGATTTTCTAAGAGAAACCAACGGGGAAACCTTGCACGATTCGCTCCGCACTCGACCCATACAGTGTATTTTCCCAATTTAAACACCTGTGAGCTCATATATAGCCACTTTTATACCCACAAAAGTCAGTGTTTATCCACTCTAAAGACATAGAAGCCTTTTTTAGCAATCAGCTGTAAGCCTTCTCACACACTTTAGAGTCTTTCTCTTCATTTTTGCACACACCCTTCTACACGTTGAGAGTCGTGTTGCTTGCTTTTGCCCGGACTTCGGTCCGTGGTTTCATTCCAGTCTGTATATATATATATATATATATATATATATATATATATATATATATATATATATATATATATATATACTTATATATATGAACTGTGGTCGGATTCTGTTCGATGAGCCTGGATTTTATATCCGGTGCGTTTATTTCGCTTATATATATATATATATATATATATATATATATATATATATATATATATATATATATATATATATATATATATATATTAACTGTGTGTCGGACTTTGTTCGATGAGCCTAAACTTCGGTTTGGTGCGTTTAATTGCTTTCTTATATATATACTTATATATATGAACTGCTATCGAACTCTGTTCGGTGAGCCTGAATTTTACATCCAGTGGGTTTACTCGCTTATATATATATATATATATATATATATATATATATATATATATATATATATATATATATACTTATATATATGAACTGTGGTCGAACTCCGTTCGATGAGCCTGGATTTCATATCGGTGCGTTTAATGCTTATATATATATATATATATGTATACTTATTTATTTTCGTCCTGCCTGGAGTTTCCTTCGTGGCAGTTGATCGCTTTGTACAGCTTTATCTACATTTTGTCCCGCCTGGAGTTTCCTCCGTGACGGTTGATAGCTTTTAACAGCTTTATTTACATTTCTGGTCCCCCATGGAGCTACTTCGTGGTTGGTGATCATGTCTGTATATATATATTTACAGCTTTTATATATATATATATCAGCTTACTGTTTTCATACAAATTGCGGTATCATGTGAGCCGAGGAATCATGTGATCACAGATTCATCTCATTGGATCTAGATTCGGTTCCCGTGATGGACATTTTCAGCTGTAAGCAGCTTGTAAATTATTCTGCGGTGTTTAAATTTCCTCAGATGGTTTCCATACCCACGAGGAAGTCGACATTATTTTGTAAATTATTTTCGTACGGATGCTTCGCATCTGTCAAATAAAATCAACCATGCCACGCATTTAATAAAATGGGAGTGTAAAAGGGCTCAATTACTATTGAGCATTAGGGTTTGAAAAATCTCTTTTATAAAACATCACTGTCATATCTTGCTTAAAACTGAATTTTTACATAAATTCAAACCCTGTGTATAAGGTGCGAACGAGGCCTCGCACTACTTCCAAATAAACAGCACATTGACCCTTCCCCACACACACACACACACACACTCAGATAATGGTTTCTTGAAAATAGGCGGTCACCGTGGTAACACGGATGTCGGGGGGTGCCTAACACCTTCCCTCCGCATAATCAAGTCCCCGGACTCTAATTGAATCTCGGTTTCACCGATCCGTTTAGCAGTGTCACATCACTGGGTCAATGTGCAAACCTTTTCTCGGTTGTGTTGGTTCAACCATTTAAAAAACTAACTGGCAACTCTTATAGTCCAATCATCGACATTATACATGTCAGACCTTTTTCACTTATTTTTTCACACAAATCTCACATAAAAATGAGAACACTAAAGAACAAGTAACGGAAAGGGACATCAAAAAATCCCGACGTCGACACTTAATACTTCTAGTGAATTATTATTTCCGCTGCGAATATTGATTTAAAATTTGTTTTCTATTGTATTCTATTAAATTTTTCCCTGTTGAGGACTAATGATAATTTGTTCTATATTATCTTAGTCATAATATTCTTTACTGGGCTAGTTGAGCTCACCCTTTTCTTTTTTGTTCCATTTTTCTTCTCAGGAGGCGAAAATGTAGCGAGTACTAGTCGGGGTATGGAATGAAGGTTCTAGAAAGTTGTTTTAGTAGTCCTCACTATTTTTGTAAAATAATATATCAATAATTGCAATGAGGACTTATTTGAGTGTGGATATTGTCTAGATGACAATATTTGTATTTAAACTCACAGTTTTTATGTTGTATTAATAAAGTTGTAGTTGTTTCTGTATCATGTATTTTGACGACTCAGAATGGGTGTTGTATTCCTATTTTGGGGGTGTCACAGTTGGTATCAGAGCTTAGGAATATGGTCTCTGGCGGAGATCGGGGAATAGTACTAGGAGGGAAGAGACTAGTAAATCCTTCGCTAGTGTGTCATACCTAAGCTTATTTGTTGGTCAGTCATAATATAGGGGTATTATGTGATTTGTTAATTTGTTTAATTAACCCTTGTTTTATGGAAGTATTTAAGAATGGCAACTGAGAATGTGAACAGTCGAGTAAACGAAACCATGGAGACACCTGTACTCACCAACGAGGAGAACGTGCAACAGGCTGGCAATGTTCCTCCTATGAATAACACCACTGAGCAGATGATGAACGATGGGATGTTTAGAAGTTTTTTGCAGTTCATGCAAAATCAGACGAGGGAGACTCGTGTTCAAAATACAGGAGGAAATGATAGCAATTCACGATTTGTCACAACCAAGCAGTTTAAGGAGTTGGGACCACCAGAATTCTGGAGAAAGCCAGATCTGATTAAGGCGGAGACATGGGTCAAACAAATTACCAAGATATTCGATGTCTTGGGATGCACGGAGGAACAGAAGGTTCCATTCGCCACCTTTATGTTCCGTAATGAGGCAGATTACTGGTGGGAATCTGTGAAGCCTACCCATCCAGCCGCACTCAGCATGTCTTGGGAGACATTTCAGAAACTGTTCAATGACAAATACTTTCCTAAAAGTGTTCGTCATATGAAGGAGGTAGAGTTTATTAGATTGGAACAAAATAACATGACGGTGTCCCAGTACGAGGCGAAGTTTGCAGAGTTGTCCAGGTTTGCACCTCATTTGATGGAGAATGAGGAACGTATGACGCGGATGTTTCTGAGAGGTTTGAGACCTGGCATGCGTCAATATCTCATTTCACATAAATTTTCTCTCTATTCAGATGTTGTTAACAAGACTCAATTATTAGAGCGAGATAACAAGTACGTTCAACCGAGGGACCACAACCAGGATCATACCGGTGACAACAGTCATCAGAACAACGATAATCAGCGAAGAAAGAAGAATACGGACAAAAGCGGTAACCACTCTGGTGGTAATCGTGGCCATGATAATAGAAGAAGCGAGTCGGGAGGAGATTTTAAAAAGAGGAGATTCAACAACGACAATATGAAGACGTCAGCACCAGCTGGTTCCAAGGGAGGAGAACGACCACCGGTCATATGCTATAAATGCGGGAAAGAAGGATATATCAGCCCAAACTGTCCACAACAGTTTAAGGTATGTTATAATTGTGGAAAGGAAGGACATATCACTCGAGATTGCACTGTAGCAAAACCAAGTCCAACAGGGATGGTGACTCAAAAGGCAGTCCCAGAAAAGTCAAAGTCAACTGTTCCTGGAAGAGCGTTTATTGTGACTGGTCAAAATGCGAGGAACCCAAACGAGGTGATCACGGGTAAGCTAATCACAAATTCTTGCGAAGTTTATACCTTGCTAGATACCGGTGCTACTCATTCATTTATTTCTCCTGCTTGTGCTCAACGTTTAAACTTGACACCTGAGAAATTGGAGTTTGACTTATCTGTTGAAACTCCGTTAAGAGAAACTTTCATCACATTCACTGTTTATAAATCTTGTTTGATCCAAGTTGGCATCATCACCTTACCTGTTGACCTTATCTCTTTAAACATACTTGCATTTGACGTGATTTTAGAAATTGATTGGTTAACTACTCATCATGCCAAAATTGATTATTTTCGTAAGGTTGTTAGTTTTCATATTCCTAAGCAACCTGTTATGCGAATTCAAGCAACTAAGCCATTAAAATAAATTACTGTTATATCAAGTCATAAAACTATTCGTTTATTAAAAAACGGATGTCAAGCTTTCTTAGCCCATGTTATGGATTTGAATAAAGACACGTCATATTTGAATAATATTCCTGTTGTTATTGACTTTCCTAACGTATTTCCTGAAGAACTTCCCGGTCTACCCCCAGAACGTGAAGATGAATTCGTTATAGATCCTGAACCTGGTATAAAGCCCATTTCTAAAACCCCATATCGAATGGCTCCTACTGAACTTCAGGAGTTAAAGGTCCAATTACAGGAGTTGTTGGACATCGGTTTCATTCGTCCTAGTACATCTCCTTGGGGTACTCCTGTTTTATTCGTAAAGAAGAAAGACGGGAGTATGCGACTTTGTATCGACTACCGGGAATTAAACCATGTCACTATTAAGAATAGGTATCCGCTACCTCGTATTGATGACCTGTTTGACCAGTTACAAGGAGCACAATTCTTTTCAAAAATCGATCTTCGTTCTGGATATCATCAGCTGAAGATCAGAACTGAGGATATTCCAAAGACTGCCTTTAGAACTCGGTATGGGCATTATGAATTCTTAGTTATGTCTTTTGGATTGACTAATGCTCCTTTGACTTTCATGGATATGATGAACCGAGTATTCAAGGAATATTTGGATCAGTTCGTTGTTATTTTTATTGATGACATCCTCATATATTCCAAAAGTCGTGAAGATCATGAACACCATTTGAAGCTGGTACTCCAAAGGCTGCGTGAAAATAAGCTATATGCTAAGTTGAAGAAATGCGAGTTCTGGATTGAGGAAGTAGCATTCTTAGGGCACGTGGTGTCAAAACATGGAGTATCTGTTGACCCGGTGAAAATTGAAGCAATACAAAGTTGGGAGCAACCAAAGTCGGTGACCGAAGTACGTAGCTTTCTGGGCTTAGCTGATTATTATCGGAGATTCATGGAAGGATTTTCTCGAATCACTACTCCATTAACTCAGCTGACTCGGAAAGATAGCAAATTCGTATGGAGTGAGGAATGCGAGAAGAGTTTCCAAGAGCTTAAGAGGAGACTCATTTCGGCACCTGTTTTGACCATACCATCTGGTTCGGATGGATTTGTTATCTACAGCGATGCTTCAGGCAAAGGGCTAGGATGTGTTCTCATGCAATGTGGGAAAGTTATAGCCTATGCCTCACGACAACTTAAAGAATATGAGAGGAATTATCTTACTCATGATCTAGAGTTGGCAATAGTCGTTTTAGCGCTAAAGATCTGGAGGCACTATCTATATGGGGAGAAAGTGGAGATATATTCAGACCATAAAAGCCTCAAATATTTTTTCACCCAAAAAGAACTCAACATGCGGCAACGACGTTGGCTCGAGCTGTTGAAAGACTATGACCATACCATTCAATGCCATCCTAGAAAAGTGAACGTGGTAGCCGACGCATTGAGCAGAAGATCATACGCGGGAACAAGTGCGTTGTTGTCAACACAAAGGCCCATTTGGTGTGATTTACAAAAGATGAAGATAGAATTCAAGACTCCGGAGACCCATACAATGATGTCAAGTATACGTATAAAACCAACTTTAATCAAAAAAGTTAAAGTTGCTCAAGCCACAGACCCGGAGCTGGTGCGTATGAAGAAGAAAGTGCAAGAAGGTGCTATTCCAGAAGCACGAATCGATGAAGAAGGAATACTTTGAGTCCACTCCAGACTTTGTGTTCCTAACGATTCTGATTTGAAGTACAAGATCATAATGGAGGCACACAATACACCATTTGCAATCCATCCTAGAAGTACCAAAATGTATCGTGATCTTCGACATACATTTTGGTGGAACAATATGAAGAGAGAGATTGTAAAGTTTATCTCGATGTGTTTAACTTGTCAACGTGTAAAGGCGGAGCATCAAGTGCCTAAGGGTCCATTGCAACCACTTGAGATTCCGAAATGGAAGTGGGAACATATTACCATGGATTTCGTTACGGGTCTTCCCACGGTTTCTCAAGGCATAAATGCTATTTGGGTTATTGTTGATAGATTAACCAAGTCTGCTCATTTCTTGCCGATACGGGAGACTTATTCCCTTGAACGTCTTGCTCGTATGTACGTGAATGAGATTGTGAGGTTGTATGGCATGCCAATATCCATAATTTCGGATCGTGACCCAAGATTCACTTCAAGATTTTGGATTAGCTTGCAAAAAGCTATGGGCACAGATTTACGATTTAGTTCGGCATACCATCCTCAAACGGACGGACAATCAGAGAGGACTATTCAAACTCTTTAAGATCTATTAAGACTTTGTGTCCTAGATTTCAAAGGGAGTTGGGATAAGTACCTATCATTGGTGGAATTCTCTTACAACAACAGTTATCAGGCAAGTATAGGTGTGGCTCCATTTGAATCATTATATGGACGAAAGTGTCGCTCTCTAATATGTTGGGATGAGGTGGGAAAAGCAACATTGTTGGGACCCGAGTTGGTACGTATGACTAAGGAAAAGATCCAAATGATTCGACAACGTATATAAACGGCATAGGATCGACAAAAGAGTTATGCGGATCTTCATCGAAAGGACATGAAATTTGGTATTGGGGATCATGTATTGTTGCGTGTGGCTCCATGGAAGGGAGTTACAAGGTTTGGGAAGAGAGGAAAACTCAATCCACGATTTATTGGTCTATTTCAGATTCTTGACCGAGTAAGAAATGTGGCCTATAGACTCGCGTTACCTCCAAGTATGTCTTGTGTTCATAATATTTTTTATATATTTGTGCTTCGTAAATATGTGAAAGACCCAAACCACGTCATTGAGTTAGAACCGGACGAGATAGCTGAAGACTTAACGTACGAGGAGGTACCTGTCAAGATCTTGGATAAGAAAGAGCATGTCCTACGCACAAAGGTCATACCACAAGTTAAAGTTTTGTGGAGGAACCATGCTATTGAGGAAATGACCTGGGAGTTGAAAACAAAAATGAAAGCGAGGTATCCTCATCTTTTCAAAACACCAGGTACGTACGTCAATTTCGAGGACGAAATTTCATAAGGAGGGGAGGTTGTAAGACCCCAAATTATTAATAAATAAAATTTAATTCTCTCTATTTATTATTTTGAAATAGTAAGGGTTGAATTGATTAATGAGGTTAGTTATGGGTAAAATGTGCAAATATTTTAAATAAGAAAGTGGTTATAAAATATTCATTGTTGTCGGGGAATATTCGTTTGGTCGTGGAATATTCTTCCTGTCGGAGAATATTCTTACGACGGCGCAGTCTTTTATGGGCCCCATAGCGGAAAGAGATTGGATGAAGAAAACGACAAGTATAAGTTGTTTATAAATAACGGCGTATTTGTTACCGTTAATACTGTTGGAATACCCGGTGGTTAAAACACAGTAATACGCGTTGTTGCGCAGTAGCACACGGTATTGCACCAATTATTGATTCTTACGTAAGAAGGCACTACTCAATAATTGTTACAGTAATTACTGTTCAGTATTTTATTTTATTGATTCAATAATTATTGCGTTTATATTTTATATTACTGTTGTTTCAATAATTATCACTACACAGTATTTTCCATTATCGAAGCAATAATTCATATTATCTGAATAATATTATTAGATAATATTATTGGCAATGTCTAGAAAGTTTTGTCTAAGGAGAGGTTTGGTCATCTAATTACGTGTCAGTAAGGAGAAATCCTTATTGGAAAGCCCCCTCTTTCCTGGGAACTGTCTGGTTGTCAGTATTGTGATTCGGTAATATTATTTGTGAATAATTAATTATTGATTTATATGATGGGAAAAATATTTATTTTATGTGGATATAGATGGAGAAAATTTTTAAAGTGACAATTGTTGAAAATCGATATTTTTTTTGATAAAATAATATTTTATTATATTATTATAATATAATAATGATGATATTTTTACAATAAATGTAGGTTATATGAGTATATGAGGAGGAAGAGTATTTTTGTTACAAAAGATGTTTAAAACATGTTAAACATGTCTGTGGGCCCATTTCTTGACTGAAATTTGATTATAGCTTGTAAAATCGCCCGTTTGTGGATTTCGGTAAATTTCTGTTTGGAATTTGGAAAAACTTTCTTCTGTAAAGTTGTAGATAATGGAATTTTCTATTAAAAAACATAAGGTTCAAATTTTTCTGACAAAAGGGCTATTTATTATGAATTATTGAAGTTCCGAATTAATTAACTATTATTATTTGGAGGTTTAAATAAATTAATTGAGAAAAACATTTTTCTTATTTATTGTGGGTGGGTGGCTGATGTTGTGAGCTGGTGGTGTGTGTAGGAAATTTAATAAATTATATTAATATTATATTAAATTTTCTGCTTTGGTGTTCTAAGCATTTTCTTATAAATAGGGTGCTTAGGTTAGAATTAAAAATCACACCAGAAACTGAAGTTTTCTCTCTCTTTCTCTCTCGATATATTGAGCGTATTCTTATGAGTATTTTAATACTTTGAGTGTTGCTATACGGTGCAAGTTCAAGTCATAGCCTATATCCGGTGTTTCAACTAGAAGTACTGTCTTTACAAGGTAAGGGATGATATTTCTTCTTAAATGATATTATTTTTTTCAATATCATTATGCCGAAGTATTGATCTAAACTTTTTATCAAATTTAAAATTTTTTGTGTCGGAGTTACTGTTCACGTATACGACACTATTCACCGAAAAATAAAATTTTCTTCTTTTTGTCCAAAATATCTATTATGGATACTAGCTTTGATTGTATCTATGTTTTGATCATTTTTGAATTTGACTCCACTATAATTATTTATGAGGTATTTTTGGACATGGAATAGCTGAAATACAAATCCTTAATATTTATTATTTTGTTTCACTGAATTCGTTTTCTTTAAAATATTTTTCATCATCCTCAGTCCTAAATGATGATATAATTGAATATCTTTGGCCTGTAGTGCAAAGATTAATAATTTTATGATGAATATATTTGGCCCGTAGTGCAAAGATGAACAGGTGTTGAGATGAACATGACCAACTGATGAATATCTTTGGCCTGTAGTGCAAAGATGAATATTTGATTCAAGATAGTTATTGATTGATGTTACAGGGATAAAATATTGATGATGGACTTTTAAATTCATAGATGATAGTAGATTTCATACTCTACTTAACTCTTCTAGTGAATTATTATTTTCGCTGCGAATATTGATTTAAAATTTGTTGTCTATTGTATTCTATTAAATTTTTCCCTGTTGAGGACTAATGATAATTTTTTCTATATTATCTTAGTTATAACATTCTTTACTGGGTTAGTTGAGCTCACCCTTTTCCTTTTTGTTCCATTTTTCTTCTCATGAGGCGAGAATATAGCGAGTACTAGTCGGGGTATGGAATGAAGGTTCTAGAAAGTTGTTTTAGTAGTCCTCACTATTTTTGTAAAAATATATATCAATAATTGCAATGAGGACTTATTTGAGTGTGGATATTGTCTAGATGACAACATTTGTATTTAAACTCACAGTTTTTATGTTGTATTAATAAAGTTGTAGTTGTTTCTGTACCATGTATTTTGACGACTCAGAATGGGTGTTGTATACCTATTTTGGGGGCGTCACATTCAATCCAATTAAATGCCTTTTGTGATGCAGATTGGGTGAGTTGTCGTGATACTCGACGATCTGTTACTGGATACTGCATATTTCTTGGCAAATCATTAATTTCCTGGAAAACCAAAAAGCAAACTACAGTGTTGCGATCTAGTGTAGAAGTTGAATATCGATCCATGGCTGCAACTTCATGTGAGATTACTTGGTTGAACTACATTCTACAAGATTTGGGCATTAAGCATTCACACCCTACTAATCTATTTTGTGACAATCAAGCAACACTCCATATTGCTTCAAATCTAGTCTTCCATGAACGAACAAAACATATTGAAATTGATTGTCATCTTATACGAGAAAAGATTCAAGTAGGAGTGATCAAAACAGCTCACGTACCCATATCGCATCAGCCAGCCGACATTTTCATAAAGCCACTGAGTTCTTCACAATTCTCGATCTTACTTGGCAAGTTAGGAATTATCAATATACATTCCAAACTTGAGGGGGAGTGTAAGGAAATTGAATACATTAATGCATAAAATCTGTGATCTTCTTGATTCATGCCCAACCTTGATTCATGCCCAATCTGTTTTTATTGTTTGATTTTCCTTTATGTAGGAACGTAAATTAGGCAATGACAGTGTATATGTTTTAATTGAGGATCCTAAATTGATCCTTGTTCTGTATATATATAGTCCTTTCTTCCAATGAATACAAGTGTAGAATATTGATTTCTTTCACCTTCTGCATAATAAAAATAGACATATGAATGTAAGATGAGGAAAATCTCATATAGCTTGAAAAAGAATCATAATAGCTGGTTTGAGCTATTAACTAAGAGGTGAATATCCAGATAACTTTGATAGATGGAGTTGTGTTTCTAATGCAGAATGTAAAAACGTGGATTGCATTTTATTTATGTATAACATTTTCATTTAGTGTAAAGTTGAATAAGTTGATGGATTGAGACGTATCATTGTTAACAATGCAAGCTGAGTGAAGAGTTTGCGAGTGATTTCAGATATTAAAGTATCTTTCAATCTTTTCTCTTCTAGTTTTACATCTCCAGTCTGACCTTATTATGTTAGTATACAAGGACTTCAATGTTATAATTACCTGGTGTTCCTTTCTAGATGATGTTTGGATGTTACTGTCTTCACCTTTCTTCCCTTGTAAATATGTCAATAGTATAACTTTTATGTTTTGCTTCATTAATTTGAACATGCATAGTATAAAGTATAAACTGCTCTGTACTCTATTCTAACAGGCAGAGGAGATGGCCTAGACGTTCTGGCAAAGAATTTCTCAAGCAGAAGCCATGGCTCGTGCTGACATGCTGAGATTCCAGCCTGAGGTATGTACAGAGATTGTGGAAGGCTATAGTTTCTTATTTTCCCCTTCCCCTTTTTCGTCTCCAGGGAGTAATAAATCAGAATACCATGCTAATACAGTTGCCTATATAACAAAGAAATGATTTAAATAGAATAACATGTATTGATTACATACCAGGGCAGTTATATACATAAGCAAAATGAAACTAGATTGATAAACTTATATAAGAATTGATCTTTCCTTGAAAACAAAGTGGGTTATATTTTATAAAAACTGTGGTGTAAGAATCACATGTTATCAAAAATTGAAGCTATGTATGCATATATCTTTTAATGACTACATATGCCAAGTGCTTTAATATTCACCTTAACCAAGCTAAAGATTGTTTCTAGTTATCATGCTTAAGGTTATGAGTTCTGAGCCTTGTTTATATAGAGTAATAAAGCCATTATCTACTAAGTTTGTATGGCAAGAATTGAAATTTGTTAAGTGACTGCTTATGCCTATAATTGTAATAAGTGATTACATATGCTTATGATTGTACAATATATTACTAAACCTTGCCAAAAAGGCCTAGAAAAGACATGACTGACATAATACCTTGTTGCTATAATACCTTGTATTCAGGTCTTTAAATCATGAATATATAGTATATAGCTAGTACATGATGTTATAACACTTGTGATTAAGAGTTGGAAGAACTGTTTTTCTATTTTTGTGTCATGCTACTGCTGAAAGCTTAAGTGACTGCTATGCTATGGTGTTGCTATGATGACTGTTATGCCCAACTCTTGAAAATAATCTGACAGATGAATTAGAAAATGCACAAGTTACTTTGGATGCTAGTCAAACTGGAAAATCAGGGATTCGTTACATGAGTCTAAATCAAGTTCAAGCAGATACATGTTTGTATTTACTGACAATTCATTAAATTGCTAACTTTTCTATTTTGTCCAGTATAATGTTCTTAATCTCTCTTGTTCTTCTTTGTAGGCACAAGCATAATACAAGGCATATTTTATGGATAGTTTAATTAGGTAGTAGTTTAATTTTATGGATAGTTTGGTATATTTTGTGGATGTAGTTAAATTCACAATTCAATATAGTAGTAATTATTTTGAAAAGTGAATTTGAGATGTATGGATAGTTTGGTATTATTGGGATGTAAGCGTATTGTATGGTATTAATATTCTTTGTAATTGGTATATTTTGAATTTGAGATGTATGGATAATAATATTATTTGTAATTGGTATATTTTGAATGTTTGATACATTTTGGCTTTAAATAGATGACACCTTTTAAACGTTGTATAAATGTGTTTAAATGTTGTCTGTTGTTGCTTGCTAAGGCAGAGATCCAAAAACAGTTGTAATATGCATGTATTACAACATTTTTAAGTCAAACTACAACGTTTTAAAAACATTGTATAAATGGTGTCAAATAGATGACACCTTCTAAACGTTGTATAAATGTGTCTAAACGTTGTCTGATGTATCAAATTACAACATTTTAAGCCAGAAAACGTTGTGGAATCATACCATCTACAACGTTTTCAAGCATCCAATGATTTCTAAAAAATAAATATATAACGTTTTTAAAGAAAAAAACGTTGTAAATGTGACAAACCACAACGTTTTAAAGACGTTGTATAAAGGGTGTCAAATAGATAACACCCTTAAATACGATGTTTCTGGGATACAAACCACAACGTTTTTTACGCGTTATCTATTTACTGTTTTGTAGTAGTGTAGACACGTAATCCACCGCAAGTAAAATGTACAGATTTCCAAAAGAATTTGGAAATGGGCCCATGAAATCGATTCCCTACACATCAAACAATTCAATGATCAGGATGGGTTGCATTGGCATCATATTCCTTGTAACGACCCAAAAATTCATACAATAATATTCTCCTTCTCGATCGTTAACAATACAACTTTAATCTATCTTTACATCATTATTCGATATTAAAATCACTAAAAAATGCAGAATATTTAAAACTTTTATATATTTCCTTCTGTATTGCCCTAAATCGCAAGCTTTACATTACATCTCTTCGATTTAAATTTATATCATGAATCGTTACTACAAAATGACTATACAAAGTCTTACATCATAAATAGATATCCATATACACCGGATAGCTCAACTTACAATTCAACAACATGTTACATTCAAAATATTAAATACATTTCTCATAAAACATAAGTAATCTTCGTGAATATGGATCTCTATAATTCAGTTAGCACATATTCTTACCTTGAAATCTTGACCTGCAAAAATTATTATTTGCAAGAGTGAGCTCGACAGCTCAGCAAGTTCTAACAGTTTTCATGCATCACATATCACATAATAATATGCCCAACATACATATCCTAATAATTAAAATAACATGGCATACATGCTTTAATTCACATAGAAAATATAAAGATTGAGTTCCTTATTCAATCGTTATTATTTAACCAAAACAATGTAGTCATAAACTGACTTTAACATTTCATGATTTCAACATGTATAACATATCATGCTTGCTTACAACACATATAACATATCATGCAATTTACAACAGTTCATCAAGTCCACGTAGTAAATAGGAACCGAAAGACTTGCCATGATCGTTGTTTACCAATAATAGATTAACAGCTTACAGCTATCTGTACTTCACGTGCCCTACACAATTATATAATCATACACATCAACTATTAGTCACATAATAACACATAGTAATTGTAATGTAAACTCTACTCCACATCTCATAATCCTTCCTGTTAATTAGCACACAATGTTCAATTAGATTGTGTTAACTTTTCAACTTATGTAATATTCAAAATTCATTCAAGTATTTATGTCTTGCTAGGAATACTTATAGGTTTTATATTAAACCCATTCCATATCTTATAATGTTCATTAACACTTGTCACGGCGTTTCGACGTTCATTCGTCACATGCTTGAATCGTCTCTCTTGTGTATGTTTAGTATGCTTACATAACTTATCTAATACATTATTTATTAATATTAGTTATCATTATATTTACTAACATTCATATTTTAAAACTTAAGACACCATCTTTTATCGTCAGGAGCACTACACTTGCATACGTGCATGCCCGACGCCCTCCGATTGCCTCCTAATACATATCAGTCTCATAAATGACCATTTTGAACCCTGGTCCCAAGCTCAAATTGAAAACCTTAAAGAACGAAAGTTGTAGGTCTATTCGTCCTCGTTTTGGATCATCTTGAATCACCTCAATCGGAGTTCTTATAAAAAAGTTATGGCCATTTTACTAAAGGAGGTTAAAATTGTCCGGCCGTGTCAACTATTCCGGCTTTGCAGCGCCCTAAATAGCCTTGGGGGCCGCGCTGCAGTACCCCTTAGCAGTATGTATGCATTTCCAATTTTACTGTTCTTACGAATTTTTGACCCTTTCTCCTTCCAACCTTTATAACTTAAGTTATACACACCTAAATCAGTCCGTTTTCGACTCTATGGATTCGTAATTCATAGAAATACAACATACTAGACTTATAACAAATTTACAAAAACACTAACTAGCCTAAATCTTGACCCAAAACTCATGTTCATACTAAACTTTTATGTTTTAACATATTTAGCAAATTCATTCACTACGAATTTGTTTCTTAACCAAATATATTCATTCAACTTGTGTTCTTTTTGTTTCTTATAGTATTAACACAATCCATCACCAATTTTACAATTATACTATGAATTAAACATCAATTTGATAGTTTAAAAAGCCATTTTTCAGAAATTAATTCACAAAAAATCATTATGAATAAAATTCCTCTTGTTTATCAAAATTACATGGATTGAATTGCTCGAATAACCATATAACTCATAATATATCATAATATAACCCATATTACACATAACTTATGCTCACATCAAAGATTTAAGAATAATTTTCAACATAACTTCATAATCAAACACTATGAACATGATTTCATCATGTTCATCATATCTTTATGAATTGAAACTTTTGAACAACTATAAAAATCTCATGTAAGCGTATACATATGTATATATATACACACACATACACATCCCATTCCCATATCAAAATTATGAAACTTCACCAAAAGATTTTTACATAGAACTCTAAAACTATGAAAACATAGAAGAACATGATTTTAAAACTTGTTTTTACAACAATTGTATTGTGAAAATCCTTTCATGGCATACAATCACATATGAAAAAATATGAACACCATATATACATATAAATTCATAATCATGAAAACCTAATTTTATAAAGACTAAATACAAAATATCCTAATTTAGTATAAGAGTTAGGTTGATACCTTTCTAGGTTGAATTAGGAGAAAAGATGGAGATGATGAAAGCTTTTCTTTTGTTTTCTCAAGGTTTCCCTTCTTCTTCTTCCTCTTCTTCTTCTCTATATTCTCTCTTCTTCTCTTTGTTCTTAGTTTAGACTTAGGTTTAGAAAATTAACGTAACTTAGTGAATATATAATATACATATAACACATATAATTATAGAATATGTAACTCTCAATATAATTACATATACTAATTATCAATTTAATATATAAGTTACAAAAATTAGAATTTTAAAAGTCCTAAGGCTTGTTTGGCAAAACCATATTATTTTAAAAATCAGGTTTTAATAGTTAAGGTCTTGTTTGGGTAAAACATGTTTAAAACAAAAGTAAGACCTTGTTTGGGAAAACGGTTTTAAAAACTCTTTTAACTCTTTTAATAGATCCTTTAACACATATTCTTAATGTTATCTTTTAATTAATTAAATCTTAACATTAATTTAATTAATTAAAAATTTAACATCAATTAATCACATAAAATTGTCACGTTATAATTACTCGCTAATTATAACTTCATGTAACAATTACCACATCACTACATTATCTCAATTAAATTAGAACTATAACATAAAATTATTACATGTTAATTAAATATTAAATAATCATTTAATTAATATAATACACTTAATTACATTATTCCATATTAATCACATAATCTCAATAAATAATTCAATTAAAATATTTATTTACTTCAATAAATATTAAATTAACATTTAAATTCTCTTCACATCAATTCACATATTTCACAATATATGCACCTCATAATAAGAATTTTAATTATTAAATTCTTATTTTAATAACTTATGAAAATTCGGGTTGTCACATTCCTCCTAATGATCCTCCCTATTTGTTGACACCTATTGCAATTGGCACAAAATGATGTGGCATCCTTGAATAGACTAGGCCAATAGAAACCAAACTGGAGAACTTTGGCGGCCGTCTTTTTGCCTCCAAAATGTCCTCCACAAGCTTGGTCATGACAAAATGACAGAACACTTCTAAACTCGTGGTCGGGGACACACCTCACTACAAGAAAAAGGCCTAACAACGACCAATACTATTAGCGACCGCACTCCTGGTCGCTGATATTAGTAATAGTGACCGACATCTGTGACCATTATTTAAGCCAGTCGCTATTTAATATCAGCGACCGCTAAGCGGTCACTAGTACAAATTTGCCTCCAAAAATTTGGCTGGAAATGTTGGCGCGAAGGTTTTGTGCGACCACTTACTATCATGTCATTAAAATTTAGCGAGCAAACTGAAGGGAAAAAAAGAGGGCGTAATAGAGAGAAGAATGAGAAGGGGCAGAAGAGAAGAGGGATGTTGCCATCGCCGCCGCCATCACTGCCCTCGCCGTCGCCACCGGTAAGATCATATTATTGAAGATATCATTTAATTTGAGTAATTGAAGGGTTCTTCTACAACATTTATATTGTGTTTGTGGTCTGTTTAATTGAAGGGTAGCATAAATTTACCCTATTATCTGTTTATGCAATATTGATCCATTTATCGGGTGTTTCATATGTAAAATGCTGCTACTACATCTAGAAGCACAATAATAGGTCATATATTTGCTGCTACTAAATTGATATGGACAGTAATGTAAGACCCTAATTTTTTTATAAATAAAATCAAATTTCCTCTAATTATTATTTTGAATAATAAGGTGTTAATTTGATATAATGCTTTGGTTATGGGTAAAATGTGTAAATTTTACAAAATAAGCAAGTTGTTATAAAATATTCATTATTGTTGGAGAATATTCGTTTGGTCGTAAAATATTCTTGCTGTCGGGGAATATTCGTACGTTGGCGCAGTCATTTGTGGGCCCCATAACGAATAACGGTTGGATGAAGAAAATGATAAGTTTGAGTTTTTACAAATAACAATGTAGTTGTTACCGTTAACACTGTTGGAATACTCGGTGGTTAAAGTACAGTAATATGCGTGGTTGCATAGTAGCACACGGTATTGCACAGTATTATTGAATTATTGATCCTTACATAAGAAGACACTACTCAATAATTGTTACAGTAATTACTATTCAATATTTTATTTTATCGATTCAATAATTGCTACGTTAATATTTTATATTATTGTTATTTTAATAATTATGACTGCACAGTATTTTCTATTATCAGATCAATAATCCATATTTTTTAAATAATATTATTAGATAGCATTATTGACAATGTCTAAGGAAGTTTTGTCTAAGGAGATGTTTGGTCACCTAATTGCGCGTCAGTAAGGAGAAATTCTTATCGGAAAGCCCCCTATTTCCTAGGAACGACCTGGTTAACATAATTGTGATTTTATAATATTATTTGTGAATAATTAATTATTAATTTATATGATAAAAAAATATTTATTTTATGTGGATATAAATTAAGGAATTAATGCTGAGGTATTTTATCAGTATTTTATCATAATGGAGGTATTAAAAATCATCTGTATGTGGATTTCGGACATTTTCTAATTGAAATTTGGAAAAATTTAAATCTACAAAGTTGTAGAGAATTTAATTTCCTATGGAATAGACATAAGACTCGAATTTTTATGATAAAAAGGCTATTTATTATGAATTATTGAAGTTGTTGATTATTGTTTAAATTTAAAATATTTTAGAAAATTTTTAGAATGGGTGGGCCCCACTTTTGGTTGATAAGAAATGTGCTAAAATTTTATTTTAAAAGTGGTAGGCGTGAATAGTAGCATGTAAAGCCATCAGGTTACAGGTTAGTCTGTTTTGGCGTTCTAGCATTTTTCTATAAATAGAGTGCTTAGTTAGAATTGAAAATCACACCAGAAACATAAGTTTTCTCTCTCTATATTATCGAGCGTATTTTGTGAGTATTTAGATACTTTGAGAGTTTCTATTCAGTACAAGTTTTTTTCAGCCTTATACCTGATATTTCAGCCGGAAGTACATTTTCTTTTGAGGTAAGGGATGTTATTTTCTTTGTAAATGATATTACTTTCTTCAATATCATTATGCCGAAATATTGATATTAATTTTATTGTGGAATTTCTATCTTTTTGTGTCGGGGTTACTATCCACGTATACGACACTATTCACGAATACGACACTATTCATAGAAAAATAAAATAATCTCTTCTTTGTCCAAGATGTCTATTATGGTTACTATCTTTTATTGTATCCATGTTTTGATCTTCATTCTTGAATTTTACTTTACTATGGTTTATTATGGAGGGTTTTTGAACTTGAATTATCTAAAGCACGAAACTCTAATCTTTGTCCTTTTATCTCACTAGATTCGTTTCTTTAAAATATTTTTTATCATCCTTAGACCTAAATGATGATATAATTGTATATCTTTGGCCTGTAGTGCAAAGCTGAATGATTACCTGATGAATATCTTTGGCCCGTAGTGCAAAGATGAACATGTGTTAAGATGAACGTGACCAACTGGTGATACAAATGAATATCTTTGGCCCGTAGTGCAAAGATGAATATTTGATGCAAGATGTATATTGATTGATGTTACATGGATAAAATATTGATGATGGACTTAAATTCATAGATGATAGTAGATTTCATTCTCTACTTAACTCTTATAATAAATTGTTATTTCCGCTGCGAATATTGAACTAAAACTGGTTGTCCATTATATTCTATCTGATTTGTTGAAGGCTAACGATAATTTATTGTTCATTATCTTAGTCATAATATTCTTTACTGGGCTAGTTAAGCTCACCCTTTTCCTTTTTGTTCCATTTTTCTTCTCAGGAGGTGAGAATATAGCAGGAACTAGCCAGGGTATGGAG
Organism: Panax notoginseng; assembly: GCA_016801055.1. Lineage (NCBI taxonomy): Eukaryota > Viridiplantae > Streptophyta > Magnoliopsida > Apiales > Araliaceae > Panax > Panax notoginseng. The sequence goes on along the minus strand of CM029023.1, from coordinate 21,775,668 downwards.
TGATGGTTCTAGAAAGTTGTTTTAGCAGTCCTCATTATTTTTATAAAATAGTGTATCAATAATTGTAATGAGGACTCCTTTTGAGTTTGAATACTGTCTATTAGATAATATTTGTATTTAAACTCATAGTATATGTGTTGTCGTATTTTGTATGAAAATTGTATTAATGAAGTTGTATTTGTTTCTGTACCATGTATTTGGCGACTCAGAATGGGTGATGTATATCTATTTTAGGGGTGTCACAGTTGGTATCAGAGCTTAGGGATATGATTTCTGGCGGAGATCGGGGAATAGAACTAGGAGGGGAGAGACGAGTAAATTCTTCGTTAATGTGTCATGCGTAAGTTTATTTGTTAGTCGGTCATAATATAGGTGTAAGACCCCAACATATTAATGAATCAAATCAAATTTTCTCTAAATATTATTGTGAATAATAAGGAGTTAATTTGATATAATACTTTGGTTATGGGTGAAATGTGCAAATTTTGTAAAATAAGCAAGTGGTTATAAAATATTCATTTTGTCGGGGAATATTCGTTTGGTCGTGGAATATTCTTGCTGTCGGGGAATATTCGTACGACGGCGCAGCCTTGTGTGGGCCCCATAACGGAAAGCGATTGGATGAAGAAAACGACAAGTATAAGTTATTTATAAATAACGGCGTAGTTGTTACCGTTAATACTGTTGGAATACCCGGTGGTTAAAATACAGTAGCACACGGTATTACACCAATTATTGATTCTTACGTAAGAATGCACTACTCAATAATTGTTACAGTAGTTATTGTTCAATATTTTATTTTATTGATTCAATAATTGCTGCGTTGATATTTTATATTATTGTTATTTCAATAATTGTTGCTGCACAGTATTTTCCATTATCAGATCAATAATTCATATTATTTGAATAATATTATTAGATAACATTATTGGCAATGTCTAAAAAGTTCTGTCTAAGGAGAGGTTTGGTCATCTAATTGCGCGCCAGTAAGGAGAAATTCTTATCGGAAAGCCCCCTCTTTCCTGGGAACGGCCTGGTTGTCATAAATGTGATTCTGTAATATTATTTGTGAATAATTAATTATTGATTCATATGATAAGGAAATATTTATTTTATGTGGATATAAATGAGGGATACATTTTTGTGGTTAAAAATGAAAGAGTTAATGTTAAGGTTTTTATCAGTATTTTTGTCGGAATGGAGGTATTAAAAATCAGGATTTTTGAGATATTTTGCGGGGTTATAATTTTTAATCCGACCGTTGGATCGTGGTAATTTTTGGATGTTATACATATATAAGTTGAATATATGTCCACAAATTTTGAACCGTTAAAAATGAACGTATGATTTATTTTGAATTTTACGAGATGACTGGTTCAGAAATTGTTGAATTTTCAGAGTTTATCATTTTGATGGAAAATTCTACAATTGGTGGGCCCCACTCTTGGTTGGTGAAGAAATGTGCTGAGATTTTTATTCAAATGTGGTGGGTGGGAATAGTAACAGGTAAAACCATCAGGTTACAGGTTAAATTCCTATAAATAGAGGGCTAAGTTAGAATTGAAAATCACACCAGAAACAAGTTTTCTCTCTTTTTCTCTCTAGATTATTGAGTGTATTTTGTGAGTATTTAGATACTTTGAGAGTTTCTATTCATCAGAGCAAGTTTCTTTCAGCCTTATACCGGTATTCCGACCAGAAGTACTGATATTTTGAGGTAAGGGATATTATTTTCTTCTTAAATGATATTTTCTTCAATATCATTATGCCGAAATATTGATATGAACTTTTTATCAAATTTGGAACTTTTTGTGTCGGGGTTACTATTTACGTATACGTTACTATTCACGTATACGGCACTATTCACGAATACGAAACTATTCACCGAAAAATAAAATTTTCCTTTTTTGTCTAAGATGTCTATTATGGTTACTATCTTTGATTGTATCCATGTTTTGATCTTTATTTTTGAATTCTGCTTCACAATTGATTATTATGAAGTATTATTGATCTTGGATAAACTGTTATACGAATCCCTACTATTTGTCCTTTTGTCTCATTGGATTCGTTTTTTTTAAGATATTTTTCATCATCCTCAGTCCTAAATGATGATATTACTGAATATCTTTGGCCTGTAGTGCAAAGATGTATGATTACTTGATGAATATCTTTGGCCTGTAGTGCAAAGATGAACAGGTGTTGAGATGAACATGACTGACAGGTGATACAAATGAATATCTTTGGCCTATAGTGCAAAGATGAATATTTGGATAAAAATGGTTATTAATTGATGTTACAGGGATAAAATATTGATGATGGACTTTTAAATCTTAGAAGATAGTAGAATTCATTCTCTACTTGACTCTTCTAATGGTTTGCTGTTTCCGCTACAGTTGTTGATCTAAAACTTGTTGTTGATTATATTCTATCAGATTTTTCTCTGTTGAATACTAATGATAATTTGTTGTATATTATCTTAGTCATAATATTCTTTACTGGGCTAGTTGAGCTCACCCTTTTCTTTTTGTTCCATTTTTCTTCTCAGGAGGTGAGAACATAGCAGGATCTAGTCGGGGTATGGAGTGATGGTTTTAGAAAGATGTTTTAGCAGTACTCACTATTTCTGTAAAATGATATTTGAATAATTGTATTGAGGACTTATTTGAGTGTGGATATTGTCTAGAAGACAATATTTGTATTTAAACTCACAGTATGTGTTGTCGTATTTTGCACGACAATTGTATTATTGAAGTTGTAGTTTGCTTTCTGTACCATGTATTTGGCGACTCAGAATGGGTGTTGTATACCTATTTTGGGGGCGTCACAGTTGGTATCAGAGCTTAGGGATATGATCCCTGGCTGAGATGTGAGATAAGAACTAGGAGGGGAGAGACGGGGAATTCCTTCGCTAGTATGACCTGACTAAGTTTATTTGGTGTTTATTTGGTCGGTCAGAGTATAGGGATAATATATGACATGACTATTAACCCTTGTTTTATGGCAGTATTTAAGAATGGCAGCTGAGAATGTTAATAATGGAGTAAATCAGACCGTGGAGACACCTTTGATCACCACCCAGGGGAACGTGCAACAGGAAGGCAATATTCCTCCTGTAAATAACGTTACCGAGCAAACGATGAATGATGGAATGTTTAGGAGCTTTTTGTAGTTCATGCAAAATCAGACGAGGGAGACTCGTGTGCAAAATACGGGTGGAAATGATAACAACGCGTGGTTTGTCACAGCTAAGCAGTTCAAAGAATTGGGACCACCAGAATTTAAGGGAAAGCCGGATCCGATCATGTCGAAAACGTGGGTCAAGTAAATTACCAAGATATTCGATGTCTTGGGATGCACGGAGGAACAAAAGGTTCCATTCGCCACCTTTATGTTCCGCGGTGAGGCAGACTACTGGTGGGAGTCTGTGAAGCGTACCCAGCCTGACGCACTCAACATGTCCTGAGAAACATTTCAAAAACTGTTCAATGACAAGTACTTTCCTGAAAGTATTCGTCATATGAAGGAGGTGGAGTTTATCAGACTGGAACAAAACAACATGACGGTGTCCCAGTACGAGGTGAAGTTTGCAGAGTTATCCAGGTTTGCACCTCATTTGGTCGAAAATGAGGAACGAATGACAAGGATGTTTCTGAGAGGTCTAAAACTCGAGATTCAGCAACATCTTATCTCTCATAAATTTTCTTTATATTCAGATGTTGTAAACAGGGCTCAATTATTAGAGCGAGATACTGAGTATGTGCAACCGAGGGACCACAACCAGGGTCATACCGGTGGCGGCAGTCATCGAAGCAATGAAAACCAGCAGGGAGGAAAACATTCAGACAAAAGCGGTAACCACTCTGGTGGTAATCGTGGTCGTGATAATAGAAGGAGCGAGTCGGGAGGAGATTTCAAGAAGAGAAGGTACAACAATGATAACGTGAAGACGTCAGCACAAACATCAACTGTTTCTAGGGGAGGAGAACGACCACCGGTCGTATGTTACAAATGTGGGAAAGAGGGACATATCAGCCCAAACTGCCCACAACAATCCAAGGTATGTTATAACTGTGGAAAGGAGGGTCATATAGCTCGAGAGTGTTCTGTAGCAAAACCAAGTTCAGCGGGGATGGTGACTCCAAGGGCTGTCCCGGATAAGTCGAAATCAGCGGTTCCTGAAAGAGCGTTTGTCGTGACTGGCCAAAACGCGAGAAACCTGAACGAGGTGATCACGGGTAAACTAATCTTGAATTCTTGCTAAGTTTATACTTTACTAGATACCGGTTCTACCCATTCTTTTATCTCTTCTGCTTGTGCTCAACGTTTAAACTTGACTCCGGAGAAATTAGACTTTAACTTATCTGTTGAAACTCCGTTGGGTGAAACCTTCGTTACATCTACAGTTTATAAATCTTGCATGATCCAGGTTGGCACTATCACATTACCTGTTGATCTTATCTCTTTAAAGATACTTGCTTTTGATGTGATTTTAGGAATTGATTGGTTAACCACTCATCATGCTAAAATTGATTGTTTTTGTAAGGTTATTAGTTTTCATATTCCTAACCAACCTGTCATACGAATTCAAACTACTAAACCACTAAAATCAGTCACTGTCATATCAAGCCACAAAGCTATTCGTTTATTGAAAAACGGATGTCAAGCTTTCTTAGCCCATGTTATGGATTTGAACAAAGACAAGTCAGATTTGAATAATATTTCTATTGTTAGAGAATTTCTCGATTTATTTCCTGAAGAACTTCCTGGTCTACCCCCAGAACGTGAAGTTGAATTCTTTATTGACCTTGAACCCGGTACAAAGCCCATTTCTAAAACTCTATATCGAATGGCTCCTATTGAACTTCAGGAGTTAAAGGTCCAACTACAGGAGTTGTTGGACATCGGTTTTATTCGTCCTAGTACGTCTCCTTGGGGTGCTCCTGTTTTATTCGTAAAGAAGAAAGACGGGAGTATGCAACTTTGTATTGACTATCGAGAATTAAACCATGTCACCATCAAGAATAGGTATCCGCTACCTCGCATTGATGACCTGTTCGACCAGTTACAAGGAACACAATTCTTTTCAAAGATCGACCTTCGTTCTGGATATCATCAGCTGAAGATTAAAACTGAGGATATTCCAAAGACTGCCTTCAGAACTCGGTACGGGCATTATGAATTCTTAGTCATGTCTTTTGGATTGACTAATGCTCTTGCTGCCTTCATGGATACGATGAACTATGTATTCAAAGAATATTTAGATCAGTTCGTTGTTGTCTTTATTGATGATATCCTCATCTATTCCAAAAGACGTGAAGATCATGAGCGCCATTTGAAGCTGGTACTGCAAAGGCTTCGTGAAAACAAACTTTATGCCAAACTGAAGAAATGCGAGTTTTGGCTTGAGGAAGTAGCATTCCTTGGGCACGTGGTGTCAAAACATGGAGTATCTGTCGACCCGGTGAAGATTGAAGTCATACAAAGTTGGGAGCAACCGAAGTCGGTAACCGAAGTACGTAGCTTTCTGGGCTTAGCTGGTTATTATCGGAGATTTGTGGAAGGATTTTCTTGAATCGCTACTCCGTTAAATCAGCTGACTCGGAAGGATACAAAATTCGGTTGGAGCGAGGATTGTGAGAAGAGTTTTCAAGAACTCAAGAGGAGACTTATTTCGGCACCTGTTCTGACAATACCCTCTGGTTCGGATGGATTTGCTATCTACAGCGATGCTTCAGGCAAAGGGTTAGGATGTGTTCTCATGCAACATGGGAAAGTCATAGCCTATGCCTCACGATAACTCAAAGAATATGAGAGGAATTATCCTACTCATGATTTGGAGTTGGCAGTAGTCGTTTTTTCGTTGAAGATCTGGAGACACTACCTGTATGGGGAGAAAGTGGAGATCTATACAGATCATAAAAGCCTCAAATATTTCTTCACCCAAAAGGAACTCAACATGCGGCAGCGACGTTGGCTCGAGCTGTTGAAAGATTACGATCATACCATCCAATATTATCCTGGAAAAGCAAACGTAGTAGCTGACGCATTGAGCAGAAGATCATATACGGGTACGAGTGCAATGTTGTTAACACAAAGGCCCATTTTGTATGACTTGCAAAGGATGGAGATAGAGATGAAGGCTATAAGTACCCACATGATGATATCAAATATACGAGTAGAACCGACTTTAATCGATAAAGTTAAAGCTGCTCAAGCTACGGACATGGAGCTGATGCGTATGAAGAAGAAAGTGCAAGAAGGTGCTATTCCAGAAGCAAGAATCGATGAAGAAGGAATACTTCGAGTCAACTCCAGACTTTGTGTTCCTAACGATTTTGACTTGAAGCATAGAATAATGATGGAGGCACATAACACACCGTTTGCAATCCATCCCGGGAGTACCAAAATGTATCACGATCTTCGACATACATTTTGGTGGAGCAATATGAAAAGAGAGATCGCGGAGTTTATCTCGAGATGTTTAACTTGTCAACGTGTAAAAGCAGAGCATCAAGTACCAAAGGGTCCATTGCAACCACTTGAGATTCTGAAATGGAAGTGGGAACACATTACTATGGATTTTGTTACGGGTCTTCCCAAGGTTTCTTAAGGCATAGATGCGATTTGGGTTATTGTTGATAGATTAACTAAGTCCGCTCATTTCTTGCCGATACGTGAGACTTATTCCCTTGAACGTCTTGCTAGTATATACGTGAACGAGATTGTGAGATTGCATGGCATGCCAGTATCCATAGTTTCGGATCGTGACCCAAGATTCACTTTACGATTTTGGGTTAGCTTGCAGAAAGCTATGGGCACGGATTTACGATTCAGTTCGGCATACCATCCTCAAACGGACGGACAATCAGAGAGGACTATTCAAACTCTTGAAGATCTATTAAGACTTTGTGTCCTAGATCTCAAAGGGAGTTTGGATAAGTACCTACCATTGGTGGAATTCTCCTACAACAATAGTTATCAGGCGAGCATAGGTGTGGCTCCATTCGAGGCATTGTATGGAAGAAAATATCGTTCTCCAGTATGCTGGGATGAGGTGGGTGAAGCAACATTGTTGGGACCTCACTTTCCCAATATATGAATATATATTTCTCTTCACACCAAATCACATATTTCAAAATATACCGCACATACACATACATACTCAAATTCAAAACATCTCATAATAATAATTTTAATTATTAAATTCCTATTTTAATATCTTCTAAAAATTCGAGTTGTCACATCCTTCCCTCCTTATAAGGATTCCGTCTTCGGAATCACCGAAACTCTTTCTTACTCAAGTTTTCATCAAATCTCTTCGTTGAATAACTTCAACACTTTACCTTAATATATATTTTATATTTCCTACCCCCACTATTCTTGATAAAAATTCTAGTGTTTTTTATTTCATAACCTTTTATATAGACTAAATTTTATTTTTAGTATTATATATTCTTTAACCCATTAATTTCTTTTTCTAAGGATCGATATCACAAACACTCGGGATATTACATTCACCCATTCTTCTAAGAATTTCGTCCTCAAAATTTTATTTATTAATCCTCATTCATTCAATCTATCAAAATAGATTTTACGTTAATATTTTATTCATTCATTGATTTCTATAACCACTTCTTCCCATAAAGATCTTTTTACAATTATTAAACTTTTCTATTAAAAGTTTTATATTATTCTTTGATAACTCATCTCCTTCTCATTTCAAAATTTCTTTTCTCACTTATTCAATATATTTATCACTCCGTGTCACATTCTATGACTTACTTCTTTCTAAGGAATATCATCCTTACCACATTCGCCTTTTAGAATAGCAAGAATCTTCCATAATTGTTCAATAATTGGGAAGCAGTATAAATAACTTCGGAATTTAAAAGATTCTAACTCATGCTGAGGGGTCACAAGACCGTGAACTCTATTCTCGGTTTACTAGTGCTTCAACTCAATCCTTCACATTGCAAACCAGAGTGTTTATCAATCACAAAGACTGAAAATACCCTTCACACGTACACTAGGTGGCCAGCCTATTGTACCACTACGTTGGGCCACAACGTAGTGTTTTGTAACGACTATATGCGTTACGCTTGGAACCATTGTCCCCGAAAATATGGGCCCCTTATAGGGTTGTTCACCTCAGCTTTTCAACATCTGAATTCGCACCAAAACAATTTGGTTTGGTATAATTTTTCAATAAATGCTTGAATTTCATGAACATCTTTTAATAATCGTCTAGCTGAATCAAATAGCATAGACTTCTACAACAATTCGAACATCAATCGAAATATACATATATATATAAATATATATATATATATATATATATATATATATATATATATTCTCATATCTTAAAGAAGCCTCAAAAATCTTTTTATGGCGTCATAATTATGACGTTGTCATACTACATCTCAGCATAGTGGGCTCACGATCATATGATCACATCCAACACCAGGTTCCATTGCATTGATGACTCTATCGTTTATCATATCACCTGATATATATAATTAAAATATATTTTGAAAATTTAAAAATTATTTTTTTTTCTAGCTGAAACAAACAGCATAGATACGCGAATAATAACACTGTTTTAAAAATTCTTTGGTTCACTAGTGTGATCTAATATTTTTCAAAAATTAAAAGTACAACCATCGGCACGAAGTCAATAAATTTCGAAAATCTAGCAAATCTAGAAGATTTGGAAAAACCTTTGTCTCCACTTTTTATACTGATCCATTGCTTAATAATTCCATCTATTCCCATAATCCGTAATACTTCATTCACACTTAATTATACCCCAGTTCATCAAACTTACTACACATCGAAAATTCAGGAACTTGCCACAATAATACGAGTTTAAGAACTTATCCTAGTCAGACCATATGCGTCTATTCGCTGAGGGGTTCAAAACATACCATATTATTATGAGTCACGAACTTACCATATGCATTAGTTTTAAGAACCACACCTAATCCTAATATTATCTGACTAATCTTAATAGTTTTTAACTATCAAATATACACATGAGAAAAGAATCACCTTTTTGCCACATATACATTGATAACGCGACACCAACATTCCAATGATTATCAATGTGATAAACTGAGTGCAAGCACAAAACCCTCGCCCATACAAAGATTTGTACAACTCAGTCATCACATGAGTCCTCAATTGAAATCCCACCTAACTCTATCTTACCCTTAACTTGCTCTTTGCTCGATACGAATTCCTCGTATCACATCATCTATAACTCCTCGTGAGTTTATCTTGTACTATTTCATAGTACACCATCTTCATAGCATTAAGCTATAATTATTCAAACATTACAGACCATCTTTCTTCTATAACTTAAACAGATCACATCGTGATCTTATTCTATAATCATCTCTCTTAAAATTCTTTTCTTAACTCGTGATCGTTTTGTTTTACGATCCCCTTTCTTTCCTTTCATTTAAGACATTATTTCTTATCTTGGCTATTGGAGTTAGGGTAACTCCTATTTCTTATCTTTATATCACTTCAAGATTCTTCTCTGAATTTTCTTGTTTATATAACAATTCCTCTTTAAAGGATTTCTAACTTCATTTATATCGTTCAACATTTCATTCGAGTTTCACATTTTTATCATATGTAACCACTTTCTATACTTGGTACATATCGAGTCTCTATCAGTTTCAATATGGTACGCTGAGTGGTTTCCTACAAACAACCAATAAACTAGGTTCCGAGTTACTAGTTCGTATATACCTCCGCTCTATGAAGGAATCGTTTAGCCCAGATACCATACATCAACTATTAAAGAGTACAACTGTACCATACTTAACTATAACTTTCTATTCTTAACTTCTTTACCAATCTCTTCTTATAGACATTGTCTATTTTTTATCACCTTACATCCTTATTATTGGAGTTGGGTAACCCCTCAACTCTGCGAGATTCTTCTTTGAATCCTCTCACGCATGTTTTAATCCCTTCTCTATACGTTTCTTAAATTACTCCTTATTGTTTAAACTCTATCTGAGCTTATTCTTTTATTATCTTCACATCTCTTCTCTAAGGTTATAGCCTACGGTACTCCTACCTAAGGTTTATAACCTACAGCTCTGATACCAACTGTAACAACCCAAAAATTTATACAATTAAATTCTCGATTTCAGTCGTTAATAATACATTCAACCTCAAATTTTACATCATTAAATGATAATACAACCATTGAAAATTTGCGGAATAATTAAAATTTTCTATTACAAACTATCCTTGTTCCCAAAACTTTCAATCCTTACATCTAAATATCTCAGAATCAATTTAATACTACAATAGTTTACATCGCGAAACGATATTACAATTCAACATTAATACATCATTCGGAACATTAAACCTAGCTCAAATAATACTAACACAACCAAAGTGTATAAATCTTCAAGTATCACATTTGATTCATGTCTTTCAAGTAACACATAACTTTACCTCGAAATCTTGACCTGTAAAAATGGTTATTTGCAAGGTTGAGCTCGACAGCCCAGCAAAATCTAACAGTTTTCATGCAACACGTAGCATATAATAACATGCTCAACATATATCTCTTAAACATTGGACTATCATAACATACATGCGACAGTTCATATAACAAGTTTAAAGATTGAGTTCCTTACTCAATCAGCATGCTTTACTCAATTAATGTAGTCATAAGTTGACTTTAACGTTTCATGCTTTCAACATAAATATAACACATCATGTTATTTGCAATAAAGATTTAAAACAGTTAATCACCAAGTTCACATAGCAAATAGGAACTGAAAGACTTGCCTGATTCGTAGTTTATGAACTACGACTTAACTGCTTATCGCTTATCTGCACTTCGTGTATTCCTACACAGTTATATCATTATTCACACTAACTATTAGTTCTATAGTAACGCATAGTAGCTATAATGTAAACTTTACTCTACATCTCATATCCTTTCTTATTAATCAATACACAATGTACTAACATCCTTTTTCCAACATAACACTCATTTCTAGTTATTTAGGTACAAATCTTACATTATCATTTACATTTCAGAAATTCCAAGTGTTGACTTCACAATATTTGTCTAACATTCATTGTGTATACTAAGTTATCACATAACACGTTTGTAACTTACTAATTATTCTAATAACTTTGAATTTATCAATTACATATCACAGTTCTGTTTTAACCTTCATACTACATGTGTGACACATTAACATAACTTTAGACCAAGTGGCAATGCTACTCAAAATCTGCAGCAATAGCAGAAGTCTCTGCCTCAGATCAGTGTATGGCGCAGCTGCGCCATACATAAACTTGGAACTGGCGTAGCTGCGCCGGCGCAGCTGCGTGGTTTTTAGCCTTGGCACCAGCGCAGCTGCGCTGGTGGACAGACAGAGGCAGAGTCGGCTATGAACAGTAGCCGACTTTAGCCCAACAAATACGAATTTCATCCACAAAACAGTGAAATTAACATATACAATAAATATAAAACTATCATAAACATGATTGCTAACATATTCATCAACATAGAACAATTTAAGAACACTTTTAACTATTTTAATTTCTCAAATTTCTCATTTTCATATAAAACTCAATTTTTTGACATCCTTCCCAAAAATCAACACTGTAATCTCTATACTTGACCAAATCACTTCATTCAAATTACGTTATACTCGTTTCTTAACGAACTAGTATTAACAAGACCCAATTTACAGTTTATCATGCTAATTGACCACTACCATTGGTACTTTCATAAGATATAAGCAAAATATTCACTGTAATGCTTTTCTTCCTATTTTTGAACGAAACTTACATACAATTCATGCCTAACTACAAACTCTAACATCATAACTATATACAATCACCATAACAGGTTTCATAACAACTAGTTTCAGAAAAACTGTAATTCAAAGATTATAAGCAATATATATATATATATATATATATATATATATATATATATATATATATATATATATATATACTAAAGTTATGAAAATACCTTCAATTAGCTTCTAATCCCTGCTTAAATCGCTGGAAATTGCTTTAAAAATCTTTAGGTTTTCTCTCAATTCTCTCAGGTTCTCTGTATTTTCTTTTCTTACTTAGTATCACGTAAAGCCAACTAATTCTCAAGCGCCAACATAAAAAAACTGATAGGCGTATACTTATTGTAAGACCCCAGCTTATTAATGAATAAAATCAAATTTTCTCTAAATATTATTGTGAATAATAAGGGGTTAATTTGATATAATACTTTGGTTATGGGTGAAATGTGTAAATTTTGCAAAATAAGCAAGTGGTTATAAAATATTCATTTTGTCGGGGAATATTCGTTTGGTCGTGGAATATTCTTGCTGTCGGGGAATATTCGTACGACGGCGCAGCCTTGTGTGGGCCCCATAACGAAAAGCGATTGGATGAAGAAAACGACAAGTATAAGTTGTTTATAAATAACGGCGTAGTTGTTACCGTTAATACTGTTGGAATACCCGGTGGTTAAAATACAGTAGCACACGGTATTGCACCAATTATTGATTCTTACGAAGGAAGGCACTACTCAATAATTGTTACAGTAGTTATTGTTCAATATTTTATTTTATTGATTCAATAATTGTTGCGTTGATATTTTATATTACTGTTGTTTCAATAATTATTGCTGCACAGTATTTCCCATTATCAGATCAATAATTCATATTATTTGAATAATATTATTAGATAACATTATTGGCAATGTCTAGAAAGTTCTGTCTAAAGAGAGGTTTGGTCATCTAATTGCGCGCCAGTAAGGAGAAATTCTTATCGGAAAGCCCCCTCTTTCCTGGGAACGGCCTGGTTGTCATAAATGTGATTCTGTAATATTATTTGTGAATAATTAATTATTGATTCATATGATAAGGAAATATTTATTTTATGTGGATATAAATGAGGGATATATTTTTGTGGTTAAAAATGAAGGAGTTAATGTTGAGGTTTTTATCAGTATTTTTATCGGAATGGAGGTATTATAAATCAGGGTTTTTGAAATATTTTGCGGGGGTTATAATTTTTAATCCGACCGTTGGATCGTGGTAATTTTTTGATATGTTATACATATATAAGTTGAGTATATGTCCACAAATTTTGAACCGTTAAAAATGAATATATGATTTATTATGAATTTTACGAGATGACTGGTTCAGAAATTGTTGAATTTTCGGAGTTAATCATTTTAATGGAAAATTCTAGAATTGGTGGGCCCCACTCTTGGTTGGTGAAGAAATGTGCTGAGATTTTTATTCAAATGTGGTGGGTGGGAATAGTAGCAGGTAAAGCCATCAGGTTGCAGGTTAAGTCTGCTTCGGCGTGCTAACATTTTCCTATAAATAGAGGGCTAAGTTAGAATTGAAAATCACACCAGAAACAAGTTTTCTCTCTTTCTCTCTCTAGATTATTGAGTGTATTTTGTGAGTATTTAGATATTTTGAGAGTTTCTATTCATCAGAGCAAGTTTCTTTCAGCCTTATACCGGTATTCCGATTAGAAGTACTGATATTTTGAGGTAAGGGATATTATTTTCTTCTTAAATGATATTTTCTTCAATATCATTATGCCGAAATATTGATATGAACTTTTTATCAAATTTGGAACTTTTTGTGTCGGGATTACTATTCACGTATACGTTACTATTCACGTATACGGCACTGTTCACGAATACGGCACTATTCACTGAAAAATAAAATTTTCCCTTTTTGTCCAAGATGTCTATTATGGTTACTATCTTTGATTGTATCCATGTTTTGATCTTTATTTTTGAATTCGGCTTCACTATTAATTATTATGAAGTATTATTGATCTTGGATAAACTATTATACGAATCCCTACTATTTGTCCTTATGTCTCACTGGATTCGTTCTCTTTAAGATATTTTTCATCATCCTCAGTTCTAAATGATGATATTACTGAATATCTTTGGCCTGTAGTGCAAAGATGTATGATTACTTGATGAATATCTTTGGCCTGTAGTGCAAAGATGAATAAGTGTTGAGATGAACATGACTGACAGGTGATACAAATGAATATCTTTGGCCTGTAGTGCAAAGATGAATATTTAGATAAAGATGATTATTAATTGATGTTACAGGGATAAAATATTGATGATGGACTTTTAAATCTTAGAAGATAGTAGAATTCTTTCTTTACTTGACTCTTTTAATGGTTTGCTGTTTCTGCTGCAGTTGTTGATCTAAAACTTGTTGTCGATTATATTCTATCAGATTTTTCCCTGTTGAAGACTAACGATAATTTGTTGTATATTATCTTAGTCATAGTATTCTTTACTAGGCTAGTTGAGCTCACCCTTTTCCTTTTTGTTCCATTTTTCTTCTCAGGAGGTGAGAACATAGCAGGATCTAGTCGGGGTATGGAGTGATGGTTCTAGAAAGATGTTTTAGCAGTCCTCAATATTTCTGTAAAATAGTGTTTGAATAATTGTAATGAGGATTTATTTGAGTGTGGATATTGTCCAGAAGATAATATTTGTATTTAAACTCACAGTATGTGTTGTCGTATTTTGCACGACAATTGTATTATTAAAGTTGTAGTTTGCTTTCTATACCATGTATTTGGCGACTCAGAATGAGTGTTGTATACCTATTTTGGGGGCGTCACACTTATTATAACATCAGTTACAAATATAACACTTAGGTTATAATTACATTTTATTTATTATTTATTTTATTTAAAATTCAAAAAAATCAAAAATTCAAAAATCATAAGGCTTTGTTCGGCAAAACCCTTTAAATGTTAAAGACTTAATATTTTAAACCTTGTTTGGCAAAAACTAAATTAAACTCCATTAATTTATTTTAATAAATAATTTAGTTTATAATTTATAATCACATATTACTTATTTGGATTTCCATATCCAATAATAATCAAATAAATTAATTATACATACTATATTTAAAATAAATATTTTACTTAAACAAATATCATAAAATTATAATCTCATTATAATTTTTTATTAAATAACTTATCATACCATCTTGAATTATTAAATTAAAACAATAATATAACATCTCATGTTATATTACAACTCTCTCAATTATAAATTAATTTAATTTAGAATATTTTCTAGTTATAAATATTTACTAATATAAACCACGTTAATAAAATATTTATTTCATTTAATAAATAATATAAATTACAATTACTAAAATTTTAGATTGTCACATTCTTCCCTCCTTACAAAGATTCTGTTCCCAGAATCGAAAATATAGATTAAACAAATAACTCGGGGTACTATTAAACCTCACTTTCCCAATATATGAATATATATTTCTCTTCACACCAAATCACGTATTTTAAAATATACAGCACATACACATACATACTCAAATTCAAAATATCTCATAATAGAAATTTTAATTATTAAATTTCTATTTTAATAACTTCTAAAAATTCGGGTTGTCACAGAACAAAATCCATTGCATAGTCAGATGCATCACACATTAACTCAAATGGTTGTCTCCAATCAGGTGATTTGATGATAAGAGCTAAAGTTAACTCCTTTTTGAGTTATTCAAAGGATTGAAGACATTTTTTATTAAATTCAAATTTTGCATCTTTACCTAGAAGATTGGTCAAGGGTCTTGCTTTCTTACTGAAATCTTTAATGAATCGCCTATAAAAGCCTGCATGTTCTAGGAAAGAATGAATTTCTTTGACTGTCCTAGGTGGTGGAAGATTGGTAATGAGGTCGATTTTGGCTTTATCTACTTCAATTCCCTTTTCAGATATGATGTGACCAAGAACAATTCCTTTTTTTTTACCATGAAGTGACATTTTTCCCAATTCAGGATTAAATTTGTTTCCTTACATCTCCTTAGAACTAAGTCAAGGTGGTGAAGACACTCATGAAATGTAGACCCAAATATGAAAAAATCATCTATGAAAATTTCTAGGAATTTCTCCACCATGTCTGAAAAAATGCACAGCATGCATCTTTGAAAGGTGGCAGGGGCACTACATAGCCCAAAGGGTAGACGACGATATGCAAAGTTTCCATAAGGACAAGTGGAAGTGGTTTTTTCTTGGTCTTCTGGGGCTATGGGAATTTAAAAGTAGCCCGAGTAACCATCAAGGAAACAATAGTAAGCATGACCAGCTAATCTTTCTAGAATTTGGTGTATGAAGGGTAAAGGAAAATGATCCTTTCTTGTGGTAGCATTGAGTTTTTTATTTTCTATGCAAACCCTCCAACCAGATTGGACATGAGTGGGAACTAACTCATTAGCTTCATTTTGAACCACAGTTAAGCCAAACTTTTTAGGTACCACCTGAAAAGGAATTACCCACGAGCTATCAGAAATGGTATAGATGATCCCATTATCTAGGCACTTAAGAGTTTCTTTCTTAACAACATCTTTTAGAGCCGGGTTTAACCGCCTTTGTGGGTCTCTCACAGGTTTAACATCATCTATTAAATGGATCCTATGTTGGGCAATGGTTGGACTGATCCCCTTAATATCAGTTATGCTCCATCCTATGGCTTCCTTGTTCTCTCTCAGGATGGTCAATAACTCTTCCTCCTGTGTGTTTACTAAATCGGAAGCAATGATTACAGGAAGAGTTTTGGAGGGACCTAAATAAGCATATTTAAGATTATCAGGCAGAGGTTTGAGTTCTAACTCTGGTGGACTTTTTTCAAGAGGTTCTAAAGATTGCAAGAATGGCTCAGTCACGGGTCCCCATTTAGATTAAGACATTGATGTTGATGACTCTAGCATTTCATTAACCTCATTTACATATTCTATTTCATCCCAATTTTGACCAAAATGATTTAGACAAAAATTAAAAATTTCGTCTTCTCCCGTAAGTTCATTGTCGGACATGTCCCGAATCATGTTCACTTCAACGGGTTGGTCAGAAAAATCACAAGGTTGCTTTCCCATATTAAACACATTTAAATCAATTGTCATGTTCTCAAATGTCAATTTCATTAGTCCATTTCTACAGTTGATTAACGCATTAGAAGTTGCTAGAAATGGTCTACCTAAAATTACAAGAATTTGACCCTTGGGATTGACAACAGGCTGGGTTTCAAGGACAACAAATTCAACAGGGAAGACAAAATCACTAACCTTAATGAGTACATCTTCAACTATTCCTTTCGGTACTTTAACAGAACGGTCAGCTAGCTGGAGTGTGACACTTGTCTTTTTCAACTCCCCTAAGCCTAAGGTTTGGTACACAGAAAATGGTAACAGGTTCACACTAGCTCCTAAATCAAGCAAAGCTTTTTCAATTAATGTGTCACCTATGATGCATGAAATTGTAGGAAAACCGGGGTCCTTATACTTCACAGGGACTTGACATGATAAGATAGAACTAACATGGACTGTTAGAAAAGCTTTCTTAGGAACATGAGTGGTTCTTTTATGTGTGCACAAATCTTTTAGACATTTAGCATATGAGAGAACTTGTTGAATGACATCTAGAAGAGAAATGTTAATTTTCACTTGTTTGAACACTTCTAAAATTTTGTCTAACTGGGCTGACTGCTTGTTTGAAATAAGTCTTTGAGGGAATGGGGCTTTTGGTTTGAAGACTTTTTCAATTGACTAGTGTGGTTTGATCATCTTTTGACACAAGCTTAGTAGGTGGACCTATTGACTTAGAGTTGGTGGGCTTTTCAGGCTGAGCTAACTTTGAAGATGGATCGTTAGATTCAACATTTAAAATTTTCTCTTCTTCATTATCAATACCAGCATGATTATTAAAATAATTTCCAGACCTTAAAGAAATTATAGAATTCACATGATTGACTTGGTTGTTTTCAAGTGAATTAACATGATAAGGTTTTTGAGTAGGGACTGAAAATTTTGGATTGGTCTCGGGTTGACTGGGAAGCTTACCTTTGTCTCTTTCATTAACTGTAGTGGCCAATTGACTCATTTGGATCTCTAGGCGAGATAAGGTTTGGTTAGTGCTTTGTTGAGATTTTATTAAAGTTTTCACACTCTTCTCTAAGGTGCTAAGTCTCCTCTCACTTTCATTAGAAAAACCTGGTGGATACTGAGGTGATGAATTTGAATTTTGGTATGGACCAGGATTTGGCTTTTGGTAAGGTTGAAAAGATTGATTTAGAGACTGATTGACCTGATTTAAAGAGTTATTCGGGTAGTGTCCTTAGTTCCATGCAAAATTAGGATGATTTCTCCAACCTGGATTATAAGTGGGTGTAAATGGGTCATTCCTAGGTCTTTGAAGCATTACATTGACTTGTTCATATTCTTCAAGTTGGGGCATGACTCTAGGAAATTCATCAATCATATGGCTTGGCGAATTACTTAGACATAAAGGTGTTGGTGTTGAGACTTGGTTCGCGTGTGATTATCCCCTAGTTTCTAAAGCTTCAAGTCTTTTAAGTACACTAGCCAACTTAGCTTTGGTAGCAATTGAATTGTCAATTATATGAACACCCCTAGATGAACTAGGTTTATCGGTCTCTCGGGTGGTTTCCCATTGCATGATTTTTTCTGCTAAGTCTTCTAAAAACTCCCAAGCTTTTTTCTCATCATTATTCAAAAAATCCCCTTGACACATTGACTCTAACATTATTTTGGTGGGATAGTCTAAACCTTCGTAAGCTATTTGACACAATCTCCATTTCTCAATTCCGTGGTATGGGCACTGGGATAACAAATTTTTAAATCTATCAAAATATTTCCAAAAGGACTCTTTTTCAAGTTGGCAAAATTGATGAATTACAGTCCTAATTTTAGCAGTTTTATGATTTGGAAAATATTTTTTTAGAAATGTAACAACAAATCCCTCCTAGTTGATATGGAATTATTTGGTAGGCTATATAACCATTTTTTAGCATTATCTTTTAAAGTAAATGTTATAAATCTTAGCCTATTTGAGTCATCAGACAATTGTTGAATTTTTATTTGGGCACAAACTTTCTCAAATTCCTGAATAAATAAATATGCATCTTCTATCCCTGTGAACCTAGGTAACATATTTATAAAATGTTGCTTAAGTTCAAAATTGTTACCAGTTACCGGTGGTAGACTGATACATGAAGGTTGGGCAGAGCGGGAAGGATAACATCGATCCCTTAAAGAAACAGTTTGTGCGCCCTCCATTTTTCTTAAAGTGAGATCTTTTAAAGTGAAATTCAAAAAATCAAGTTTTATCACTAATCGGGACGTGTCGTCTCTAATCCACACTTTTTGCATACACTACTTAACAAATAAGCAGATAAGCACAAAAAAACAAAAACAAAAAAAATAAAAATAAAAATAAATTTACTTCTAAGGTCAACCTAAATAAAATCTAGACAGCTCCTAATTATTCCAAGTTACACCACAAGGTTCACCAAATTCGAAATTAATCACACCACTAGCCAGGTAAGTTTAAGAAAGGCGGGAGTCTCCGTAGAAACGGTGACTAATTGAATAACCACACAATCTTTATGCGTATGCCTTTTGAACCACTTGCCAAGACACTAGTAGTTTGATTAATTTAAAATTCATACTCCTCTTGGAGTTTCTTGTCCTAATTGAGCTCGAGAGTCCTAGGGGCCAACGTCTACTTGATTTTATTAGGTCATGGTTATGCAAAATGCAAATTAGGTTGTTTGTGGACCAAGGAAGGGTGATGAAATTTCCACCTTATCTTGTTACAGGTTGTGCCCTTATTGTTAGATTAAAGATGAAAATGCACAAATAAAAAAATAACTATAAACAAATAAAATGTCCTAAAACTATGTGAATTATGAAAGAAAGAGAAATTTTGACGTACCTTAATCCTCCAGCGATCACCACAGTTTATATTTGACAAAAAAAACCTAACAGGATGTGCTCTACGTGAGTGAATGCATGAATGCGACAAATAAAAAAAGTATATAAAAAAACTAAACTACTATTTTTTTATTTTTCTTAAAAAATATGGAGATACGAAGTACCGAAGAAAGCGCAGTAACAAAATCTTTATCTTTCCGCACCATTGATCCGCTTTGATAATCCTGAAAATTTTTAAAAATATTAGAAGAAAAAAAATTAATTCGAATAAATAAAAATTAAGAAATATAAAATTAATTCTAGTCCCCGGCAACGACACCAAAAATTTGATGTGTTAAAAATATGTAACTACAAGTGCACAACGTCTATTGTAGATTTGACAAGTGCAGGTCGAACCATAGAGACTAGATCAATTCTTTTAAAAACTTGATGTGTTAAAAATATGTAACTGCAAGTGCACAGCGTCTATTATAGATTTGGCAAGTGCATGTCGAACCACAGAGACTAGATCAATTCTTTAATATATCCTTAATTAATATTTTTGGCAAATTAGAAACAAAAATGGTGGAGAAGATTTATTAACTAAATTATGAAAACTATTAATTAATAACGGAAACTATTAATGAGAAAAGATACCTAGGAATCAGAATCAACCAAATATTAACATAATAAATAATTTCTTATTTCCTAAATCAATTCCCAAATTATTCTCCATTCCCTTTAAAAATAATGATTCATATAATTAATATGGGCAAACATAAGTTATAAAAAATTCATAGATTAACTACAACTTATCAAAACCTCGCAATCAATATAAAAATCATATGCAATTTATGCGGAGGAAAATATGAAGGCGAAAATAATTAGGTATTAATTTTGGAATGGAAAGAAAATATTATTATGAAATACTTAGTTTCATCATAATCCTAGGTATTAAAAATTTAGCTAGCCATGAAATTAAAAATAAAAACAAATAATATTAGTACTACAATTCGCATTAAATAAGAACAATAATTAAAAAGAGAATTTCTATTATATAAATAAAAGAAAGTTACAAATACTCCCTGACAGTAGTACCACACGTGATTGGAATAAGAGAAAACACAAATTCTAAATATCTTACTCCTTTCTACACTAGTGAAAAATTAAGAAAAAGAAAATAACAAGTGGTGTCTTTCTCTCTAAAACAAGAGGTCTATTTATAGGGAAAATAATTTTGAACCTTAATTTAGATTCATTGAACTTGGACAGTTTTGTTCCCAAGCAACTTCTCAAAAAGATCTTCTAGATATACTTTCCCTTCTCTTGTTGGATTTGACTTGCACACCAAGATTGTTCAACCTCTTTCCTACTCCTTGTAGGATTCTTCTTGGATATTTCTTATATGAATAAAAGTATTAAATATCCCTTGATCAAAAGATTTTGACTTTAGTGCAACAAATATTAAATCCTACAAAATAAAATAAAATATATTAATTTAATAAACTAATATCATTAAAAGGACAAAATTAGGGATTATAAAATGTATGAATTACGTGTCTATCAAATACCCCCATACTTAGCTTTTGCTCGTCCTCAAGTAAAATAAATAAAAATAAAAATAAAAATAAAACAAAAATTACACTACTCCATTTTCGTAGGAAACACGATTGCACTTTGCACGTGCAACAAGACTTTAAACCCCAAGGTTACCCTAAGTAGACGAGTTGTGTCTCGTGAGGATTTGCAGTGAATATACCAACAAAGTTCAAAAATAATTTTGTATTCAACAAATTATGAAATTGAAAGAAAGCTTCTAAATATCTATGGGCATTATACATAAGCAAGATTAAATTCAAAAGCACACTTTTACCTTATCAAAAATACTCAACCTTCATTTTAGACACCATCCTTCATTAAATCAATTCCATGTGATGCATGCATGTATATATGATGTAACTCTTAGTAGAGATTTTTACCATGAAAATCAAGCAAGCTCATCTTTCTTTATTTTTTCCATTTTTTTTTTCAATTTTGATTCTTGACTTGTGCAATGTCTCATTTTATTATGCTTTTCAGAGTTACCCATATAGAGCGAACGTTGGACCAATGACTCCCAAACCAGATGGCTTTAAGGCACTAGGTGTAGAGACACCCATAAGGGCTTATTTACTCGAGTAACAAAGGCCACAAAACAAGACTAGTAAAGCTGATTTTATCCATCACACTTTTCAGCGTGAATATCGATGCTTCCCAAGGCTTGGATACCCAGTTATTTCGTTTAATGGACATTGAAGCAGTTATTTGTTTCTTTTTTCAACTTTTTTTTTAATTTTTTTCTTTTTTGAAATTACTCGAATCATGGTTTATACCCCACAATTAAGAATTAGTGCAAACGTGAAGTGCAAAAATGCTCGTGAAATCAATTTTAATCCAGATGGTGTTTCGAACTAAGATTTCGTATTTTATCAAAAATTTAAGAGTTCTAAATTCTTCAATCTTACTTATGAGTTTTGCTCCACAAACACTTATTAGAATTAATTCAATCTATAAAAAGTCAAATAAATTTTTTAATTTTTTTTCAAATTTTTTTATTTATAATTTTTTTGTGTTTTTTCTATTTTTTCCTAAAAAATAAAAATAAAAATAAAAAATAAAAAAATCTAATACAATAATACAAACAGGTATCAGAGCCCATGGTTCGATGGGCCCAAATAACAACTCAAGGGTATGAGGGGAGTGTGTGGGTAAAAATTTTGCAGGCCTCGTGGGAGTCCAAGTATCAACTCCAGGGTGCGAGGGGAGTGCGATTGAGCAGGCTCAGGATGGCTCTAGGAAATTGCTGAGATACGTTTGGCTCTGGCGTGGTGGAGTAGTATTAGAGTCGAGCAGAGCAATTTAAAGGATTCAAAGAAGGTGTGCTTAATGGTGAATACTCTAGTATGATACTTGGGATGGGTATTCAAGTGAAATGTGGAGATTGTTGGGATATTTCACATGAATCCTACATTAGATAAATTCAAGAGTGTAGATGGGTTAATAAGTATGGTATAGCCTCAACCTAATAGGTTAACCTTTTAGGTAAGGAAGTGGTCCAACATGCTTATTGGGCCAATCTACATAGGTGTGCACTGTATGGTGATAAATTAATGTGGGATGGATCGCACAATTCCGCTACAATGTATCAGATAAAGAAGTAGTGAAACCAATTTGCAGTAAGAAGATGGAAATACGATGATACCAAGCACGTGGAGCTTGTTTTAATCCATATAAAGAACGATGAAGACGACAAACATAATCAAGATGGGAAGGATCCTCATACCCTGGTGGTTGAAGCATGAAAAGTATCTCAGATAGTGTTCCACGAAGGAAGGCATTGTTAACATCTAATTGTCGAATTACCCAAGAATGCGAAATAGATAAAGAAAGAATAACATGAATAGTAGTCGGCTTTACAACCGGGCTAAATGTTTCATCAAAATTAACACCTTCTTCTTGGTGAAAGCCCTTCGCAACTAACCGTGCTTTATGTTGTTCAATCTGCCCATTTGCCTTTTTCTTAATTTTGTACACCCATTTACACCTAAAAATGTTAATATCAGTTGTTTTCTGAACTAAGGACCAAGTACCATTAGAGAGCAATGCATTAATCTTAGCAGACATGGCTTCACGCCATTTTTAATTCCATTTGGATTTGGAATAACAAGTCGGTTTAGTCATTTCATTGACCGTGGCTATCAGAGAAAGAGGTTGGAAATAACCTTGCTTCTTAGCTATGGCTCGAGTGAGAATTTGGTATTTGGGATAGGATCAGGGGTTTTATTTGCGAAACAAAGTGAGATGTATAGGTATTAATTAGTGGAGAGGTGCGAGAATTAGTGGAGGACAACGACGCCATCCGTGAATGTTGTCGGGATAGGGGCGAAGCAAGATGGGCAGAGCGGTTATAAACATCTATTAAGTCTCGAATCTTAGGGTTATTAGGAGTAGAGACAAGAGTGGGGATTTGGGCTTGAGGTTTGAGGCATATGTTGAGGAGAATTTATAGATGTCAGTGTGGATAATGGGTGATTAGCTGAAGTTGCTGGTGTAACCACAGTTGGAGAGATAGTACCTGTGGACCGAGTATGATCAGTAACAAATGGAGAGTGAGATGTGGTAACAATGGCCTATAGTGAGGAAACAGATTGTGACACAGCGTAAAAGATTTAACTGACTGTGAAGCTGAGAGTAAGGAAAGTAGTCTTCATTAAACCGAACATATCTTGCAATATAAAAACGATTTGTCTTTAAATCAAGACAAAGATAACCCACATGTGAAGAATTATATCCCAAAAAAAGACAAGAACTAGACCGAAAATCAATCTTATGGGAATTATAATGTCGAGAAATGGGTAACAAAGACACCCAAAAACCTTTAAAAAAGAGTAGTCGAGAGTTTTAGCATATATACACTAAAAAGGAGATTTACTGTTAGACACAGTAGATGACATGCGATTAATCAAGAAAACAACAGTATCAAAAGCAAAATGCTAATATTAAAATGGCAAACAAGAATTTGCAAGTATAGTGATCCTAGTTTCAACTATGTGACGATTTCGTCGCTCAACCATCCCATTTTATTCATGCGTGTGTGGGCATGCTAAATGGACTCAAAAAATGGACTTAGTTTCCTTTATTCACCCCCCAATCTGTTTAAATTGATTTAATTCTACAACTAAATTGACGCTCAACAAACAATTGGAATTTTTTAAAAATAGGAAATACATCCAATTTATTTTGCATGGGATAAAACCAAATGAACATGGAATAAGCATCAATAAAAAGCACAAAATATTTATGTCCTTCCATTGGAAGATAAGGGGAAGGGCCTCAAACATGATCACTATAGAAAATTTCAAGAATAGAAGTAACACGATTATTTCCTAACTGACAAGAATGACATAAAGTCATGTTACGAATAGACACTAAAAACTTATTATCTATGAGAATTTGATGAAGAACACAACTGTGAGGGTGGCCAAGACGATTGTGCCAACGATCAGACGAAGCTTTTTCTAAAAGAAACGTAGAAGGAGACTGAGGTGGTGAAAAAATAAAGGTGTGAAACTGGTACAGGCCATGTTTACTCGATCCTGAAAGTAGTGCTCTTCTCCCTTACTTACGATCCTTCACAACAAAATAAGTGGGGTGAAATTCAAAAAATACATTATTGTCAGTAGTAAATTTATGGACATAAAGTAATGACTTTATAAGACGGAACATGGAGGATATCATTTACCACAAAATTGGAACTATTGAAAATGAATGAAGTAGAACCAACATGTTTAATATTGAGACCGTTAACATTGCTATTACGGATAGTATACTCAATGCTCCAACGTCAACAGTGGTACCAACATCAGCAGTAGCAGCACAAGCTACAGTAGTAACACATACTAGTACCAACACATGTGCACAACAGAAAAAGGGAATGAAGTTATCTATGAATAACAAGGAATGAAAGGAGCGATCATGTAGTGGTTGATACTACTAATCCTTATGATGGAGTTGAGAAATATAGGAACAAAGCTGATCACATGGCAGTAACAGTTAGCTAACTTATTAACTATAGTTAGTTATAATAAACTAGAGTTAGTGGTGATGTTAGCTTGTGTTCTAAGTAAATAAGATAGTATAAATAGTATGTACCAATACTCTTTTTACTTTCTTTTTGTACTTTATGTTAATATTCAGATAATGAAAGAAGAAGTTTTCTTGAAATTCTCTCAAACTGTTACCATGATATTCAAAGTTTTCATTGTATCAGAGCCTACGCTCATATAGAAGCACTATTTCGTTTAATTTTCTCTCTACTTATCAAATCTTTTAATTTAGTCACAATCAATTGATTCAATCATTTTCTTTTGATACTTCATCTGATCGAAGTTTTTTATTATGGCTTCTGCATCAAGTATACATGAGGGATCAACACAGAACATTGGAGATACTCGAATTTTTGAATCTAATTCACATCCGTTATTCTTACACAATAATGTTCATCCAAGTATGATTCTGATCTCAAAGAAACTCATTGGTGCTGAGAATTTTGCTACATGGACAAGATCACTTAAGATTGCATTATTTGCTAAATAAAAAAAGATGATAATTATTGATGGTTCTTATCATATTCCTGCTGAGGATTCGAATTAATACAATCAATGGATGCATGTGAATGATATGATAATAATTTGGATAATGAATACAGTTAATGATAAAATTAGTGACAATATGAAATTTGTTGAAACTGCATTTTCTGTATGGACTGAATTAACTGAACGTTTCTAAAGCATCGATGGACATAGAATTTCACTACAACAAAAAGGATTATTTCCGACGGAATATTCGGTCGGAAATAAGCATATTCCGTCGAGGTTAACCATATTTTCGACGGAATATTCGGTCGTATATAAGCAGGTCGAAATTAAGTCCGTCGATCTTTCAGTCGGAGATACTTAAGATCGACGGACTTATCGTCGACTGAATATTCGGTCGGGGTTACTATATGTCCGACTGAAAATATTCGGTCGATAGTATTCGGTCGGTGATAAGCATGACACGTGGCAGTAGGGCAAAATTGGGGAGTTATTATTTCTGACGGAAGTCCGTCGAGAATAGTTATATTCCGTCGAGAATAATGACTATTTTTTTTAATATTTAATTTGTTTTTGCAATATCCAGTGATTTAACCCACATCTTGTACTTGTACCTGTATTCCAACAGCACATACCCATACACAAGCTAACAATATAACCTCTAACATCACATACACATACACAAGCTAACAATATAACCAATAACACGAATTACAATTACCAAGACCGACAATATGTAAAAAATCAACTAAATGATAAGTAAAAAGGTCAAAAACATCCCATTAATCTAAACTAATGTATATCAAACATCTAATTAAGCTAAATTAAGCTAAATGCCAAGGTTTAAACTACATTAATACATCAAAAATAATGTAAACTACAAATTAAACGAATGTAAACTAAGTAAAACTAGCTGGTAGAGCCCCCGGTATGAGGAGGATCATCGGGCGGGCGTCGACGCTGCTCTTGAGTATGAAAATCGTCATCCCGCTCGTCAGTCCGCTCGTCACCCTGTTGATATAATATAATGCAACTCATTAGTCCATATATATGATTCAGTTAAAGATAACTAAATGAAAATTAAATTACATGCAGAATATATATTTGAATTTAAAACGAATAGTATACCTGAGCAGCCGAGGGCTGACTCAACATCGGCCCAAACGCGTCCTCGACTAAGGTAACCACCATCCGAATAATCTCGTCGCGTATCGCGGCCCACTGCTCCGGAGGGATACCCGTACTCTCGGCGGTGGCACCAGCTGCAACGTCCTGCGCAAGCTGATGGAGGCGAGAACGGCTGGGAAGGTCCTGACGATGGAACAACGGATCGGTCTCAAACCTCTCCAATACCGCAGCCATAACACGCTGGAACTAAATATCGTCTAAGCCAGCGCCCGTATGTGATGGTCCCACAGGGGCTCTCGGACGCAGACGCTGGCTAGAGCCTACAAAAATAAATATAACATGAATAATATGACAAATTTTCTTTATTCATAAACAAGAAATAAACTAAAAATATTATACCTCCTGGCAGTGTATAGGCTGGTATCCTTGGTAATCCCAGCACTCGATACCGCCCGCTAGTACTAGTGGGAGTATCCTGAGACGCGACCCAGAGAGCCGTCTCCTCGTCCTGAGATAAACTAATCTCGGGCGGAGGGACGGTGGAATCTAACGTCTCAGCATCGCCCCTAGCAGCCTGCAACTCCGCTATACGCTGGCTGCGAATCTTCTTAAACCGCTCCTGTAATTTGATATATGTACATGTGAGTTATATTAGTATCATCATATAAATTACGTAATATTATCATAAATAATATTTATTATAGTAAATGTATTGCCCGTATAGCTAGTGCTGCTGGAGACATCGTCGACCCCGAAGTAGAGCCCTTCGGCGTATGGACTCTATCCCAGAACTCCATCATAGTAGGAGGTCGGCCCAAGCTACTCTGCATGACCTAAATCATATACATTAAATAATATCAACTTAATTTACGTAATGTTGCAGTTTAATATTAAACTAAACTAAAGATAAATACATACCGCTTTAACCTCCTGAAACGACTGCGAGCCAGAAGTATGTACAACTCGCAGCTTGCCTCGATTCTTCTTCATCTGCTCTGATTTGGTCTTGAATGCAACATCATCCCAATACGCACACATCGCAACCCATGCTAGATCTGATACTGCCGGCGGCTGATGATCTCGCAAAGTAGTCCCGAGCGATTCTTCTATCGCCCGGACTGCCCTCTGTCGCATCTCGTACAGCCAGTCGGCATAATTCTTCGAGATGTGAGCAATGATAACGGCGTCACCATCTGCCTCGGTGATGCCGGTCTCGTATCTATAGTATCTCTATCAAACAGACATAACATACATCTCCGTATGCATGACATCTATGCAATGACGAAGTGCTAGTGTACCCCAGTATGGCAACTCAAACCAAATGGGCGAGTGTGTCCAATTATGAGCTTTACCGTACCCTATTGCTCTCAACTTACCATGCTCCTTCCTAGGCGGTGGAAATGTCAAATCATTTAGCCATCTCAATACATCGCTGCCCGACAAGCGACCAACAACCCCCTTCTTTTCTGTTTTTCTATTGAACTGTATAGACATCTTTCTATAACTGTGCTCAACAGGCAAGAATCTTCGAGCAGTTCCAAAGAAACTAGTTTTTCACCCATAACGCAGTTGTGTGCCCTGCACATCCCCCATACAGACTAGACATGACAATTTACCATGGGTGAACCACTGACCATCCCAAGTGCCGAAAAGTCAGTGATAGTCCACAACAAGGCTGCCTTCATCAAAAAATTCCGTTCGACAGATTTATCAAAAGTCTGAACCCATGTTTCCCACAACATCTTAAGTTCATCGACTAACGGTCTAAGGTACACGTTGATGTCTTTTGTAGGACTCTTATCCCCCGGTATTAGTAAAGTCAAGAAAAGATACGGATCCCTCATGCACATTGACGGTGGAAGATTATAAGCTACCATAATCACTGGCCAAACAGAATATGGCTGACTAAAATTATTAAACGGACAAAATCCATCGGTAGCCATGCCAAGCCTGACATTCCTAACATCGTCGGTAAATTGTGGAAAATTAGCATCAAAATTCTTCCACTCATCTCCATCTGCTGGGTGAGTAAGCTGGCCAGGGACGACGTCCCTTGTCCTATGACAACGCATACTGGGTGCAGTATGCGAAGACATGAATAGACGCTGCAACCTCGGCGCAAGAGGAAAGTACCGTAATATCTTCTTCGGAACATGTTTCTCCTTCCCCCCACGTTTTGTGATTTTGTACCGAGGTAAATTGCATATATCACACTGCACCTTATCTTTGTCCTCCCTATAGTATAACATACAGTCTTGCTCACAAGCATCGATCTTCTCATACCCAAGATTCAACCCCTTAACCATCTTCTTAACTTCATAGTAACTCGCGGGCAAGGTATTATCCTTAGGTAAGAACTCCCTGAAAATAGTAAGCAAATCATTGAATCCTCTCTCACTGCAGTCATGCTCATTTTTGTAGTGTAAAAGCTTCGTCACTGCAGAAAGCCTGGTGTGCTTGTCGTGTTCAGGATACAATGGGGTCCCTGATTCAGATAGCATCTTGTAGAAGGCAGCTGCTGAATCATTTGGCTTTTGTTGATCAGCACTGCTTGACGCATGCTTATTTTCAGTCCAGTCAATATTCGTAGGGCCATACGCATCTACCAACATCTCCACGACGTCATAGTTATCTGACTGGTCTATAGTACTGTCTGACAGTTCTCTAAACTCAACTGATTCCCCGTGATGAATCCATACCGAATACCCATCCACAAACCCACGTGAATACAAGACAAATTTCACTTCATCGATAGTCTTCCATATCATGTTTTTACACTTGAGACACGGGCATCTCATCTTTCCATTTAGATCATCAGCATGTTCTATTGCTTTGTTCATAAAATTAGACACCCCGTCACGGTACGCATCAACTAATCACATCCCATCAATCTTTATCCTACGGTACATCCAACTCCGATCGGCATCCATCTTTAATTGAAGAAAATACCGAATTAGATCAAGAATAATCATGAATGTGGTCCAAGCATGAAATTTAGTTTACCTAGTTTATATCTCCACTCCACAGGGGTTAGGCTTCTATCCCGTTCCTGGATGTGTCTCCTTACTAGTGCCAATCTTAAGCACGTTCCTACTATTTTTAGAAATTTTCAGCAGCACCTCCCCATGGTCTCCGAGTACACGAAATAGACCAAGAAAACTTAGTATAAGTATGCACTCGGAGAACATGTAGAGACACCAGCTGAAAGTTCCTCAAAATTTATAAAAACGCACCCTGTGCATTGGCACCGACCTAAGTGAGAGACATAACATCCAGTAACAGTCCCAAACTGGGGACTATTCGACATTCACTCCTAATGAGTGAACGTCGAACGGGTTTCTAATTGTATTTTATTTTATTTTATTGTATTTTATTTAATTTTGATTTTATTTAACTAAGTAAGTGCTACTCAGTTTAATTATATTTATTTTGTATTATATTATTTTAAATTAAATTAATTCAATTTTTTTTGAATTTAATTTAATTTAATTTAATTTCTATTATCTTAAATTAAATCATATTTTTATTTTATTTTATTTTATTTTAAATTATTTAATTTATTTGTATTTGTATTATATTATATTATAATATTTAATTTATTTAAATTTTATTATCTTAAATTAAATAAATTTAATTAATTTAAATTTAATTTATATTATATTATATCATATTTTTTATTTTATTTTATTTTAAATTTAATTAAATTTTTTATTATATTATATAATTTAATATTAAATAATTTATTTAAATTTTATTATCTTAAATTAAAATTAAGTCAAAAGTTTATTTAATTTAATTTATTTGTATTATATGTCATAATTCAATTTATTTAAATTGTATTTTAGTATTGAGAAACTAATAACTATACAATAATTAATATAATAAAGAATGTGCAATTGCTGAGTTCGGACAGAATTTCATCGGGAATTCCGTCGGATTTAACAAATATGACACTAATCAACTATAATATATGAACAACCAACAAGTTTACAATACAATTTAACAATTGTATATACTCAAATATGCAAAATAGGCAGTAATTAACATTAACGAACAAACAATTAAAATAATGAAGCTCCAAATTTAGTAAGCTATCACAGAAAAACCAAATTTGAACAACACTGCAAAGGAAATTTAGGCTTCAACAACATTTCAATAGATTATTTCAACACTTTCAACAACATTTAAACAGAAAATTTAGGGTTCTAAGTACTTATACCCAAATCTATGCATAACCATATACATATCTGAAAATTTAAGGTTCTAAATTTAAAATTAATTGATAAAACTAACCTTAAATTGAGAGAGAAGGAGGACCAAAGAGGGACTAGAGAGAGAGCAGCAGAGGGAACCGAATGTGAGCCTGCCGATGAGGAGAGGGAGAGGTATTGCCGACGAGGGCTTGGCCGGAGATGGGGCTGCTGACGAGGAGAGGTGCGACGGCCGGCGAGGAGAGGGACGGGACGATCAGTGGGAGGAGGGAAAGAGAACGCAGCAGCATCAGCAGCAGAGCAGAGAGAGAAGGGAAAAAAAATTAGCACAGCTGCAGAAGTGAGGCTCGCGTCTGTTAGTGATTAGGTTTTAAGCTTATTTTCGATGGACATCCGCGATCAAAGTGTCGTCGACATTACGGTATCCTTGACGAACAATCAGTCGATATTAATAGCTCTTCCGTCGAGGTTGTTATTGGCGCTGGAGGGAAACTTTGGCGCCACAAGCATGGTATAGGATCGACTGAATTCAGTCGAGTGTATACTATCCTCGAGGGATTTATGAACGACTGAATATTCCGTCGGTAATACATTTATTTCGACCGAATTCATTCCGTCGACCTTAATTCGGTCGAAAATAGTCCTATTTCTTGTAGTGTTTATGAACTTCAAAAGGATATAAGTGTTTTGGGACAAGAGAATTTGTCAGTTGATATGAATTATCATAAGCTAAAAGAACTATGGGATGAACATGATGCACTTGAAGTCATACCTAAATGCACATGTGGTGCATCTAAGGCACAAGATGAACAAGAACAAAGGAGAAAGTTAATGCAATTTTTAATGGGACTACATGATATTTTTTCAACTGCAAGGGGTCAAATTCTTATGATGAGTCCCTTACCCACAGTTACTCATGCATATTTATTGATCAAACAAGATGAAAAACAGAGGCAAGGATATCAAACTGGACATGTGAACACTAATGTTATGGCCTTTGCTTCTACTTTTAGTTTTCAAAATAGGAAGAAATTTCCTAATACTCAGTTTAAGTCATATGTTTCTAAGGAAGGCATGGAGTGCAGTTATTTCCATGACAAGAATCATGTTAAGGAAACCCGTTTCAAACTTAATGGCCACTGTACAATAAACCTAAGAATCAATTTAATGGACCTGGTAACACACTTAGGGTATCTAAGAAAAGCAATTTCTCTCATAGTTATACTGGTATTCTTCCCCAAGGAAACTCTTCTAATGGATCCAAAGTAATGCAAGTTTGTTCTGAAGAAGTCCCTAATGAAGATCATGGCAGGTTTGAGCAATTAGAGGTAAAATTTGATCATCTACTTAATCTCATTGACAAAGGAAAACACAAAGATTTTTCTATTCCTGATGAACATCTAGCAGGTATTGCTTTCTCATTGGACACTTATTCTGGTAAAAATGGTATTAAAAGTCATGTCCAGTGGATCATTGATAGTGGAGCCACATATCATATGTGTTTTGATATTAATCTTTTCACTTCTATCCTTCTTATTTCTCCTCCTATTCAAGTTGTACTTTCTACTGGATCTTGCATTTTAGTTACACAATCTGGTTGTCATGCTTAATCCAAAGCTGATTTTACAAAATGTTTTGTACATTCCAACTTTTCACTATAATCTTTTGTCCATTAGTAAACTCACATAAGATACTAATTATTGTGTTAAATTTTCAATACATGATTGTGAGTTTCAAGACCAGTACCAGATGAGCATACTGGCAACTAGTGACTACAAGAATGGTTTGTATTACCTAGATACACATTCTAATAAAGCCTAGTCTGTTTGCACTGCTACTGCTGCATCTAGTTATGTTTGGTACCAAAGATTAGGTCATACCTCATCTACTGTTTTAGCTAAAATACCTGATGTATCACATACTTTGTCCAATAATTGTCAATCTCTTTGTTTGATATGTCCCTTAGCCAAACAAACAAAAATACCATTTCCTGTTAGCAATTCTAGAGCTACAAATTCATTTGAACTTGTTCATTGTGATCTATGGGGGGCCTTATAAAACTTCTACTGTTAATGGATGCAAATATTTTCTTACCATTGTTGATGATTATTCTAGAGCAACTTGGACTTTTCTTTTGACTGCCAAACAACATGTATGCTCTACTCTTAAGGATTTTATCTTGTATATTCAAAATCATTTTGACACAACAATTAAAACATTGAGGACTGATAATTGTACAGAGTTTATGTGGAAAGAAGTCAAACTGTTGCTTTCTCATTTTGGTATTGCTCACCAAAGTTCTTGTACTCAAACTCCTCAACAAAATGGGAGGGTCGAGAGAAAGCATAGACAGGTACTTAAGATTTCTAGAGCATTACGTTTTCAAAGCTCTATTCCTACACATTTTTGGGGTCATTGTTTACTCACTGCAACATATATTCTTAATAGATTACCAACATCTGTTTTAAATTTTAAAACACCTTATGATTTGATGTTTCATAAATATCCAAACTATCAACACCTGAAAGTGTTTGGGTGCTTATGTTTTGCATCAATTCATCATGCTGATAAGTTAGCACCTAAAGCTATTCCTGCAGTTTTCATGGGTTATCATCATACTCAAAAAGGATACAAACTATATTCTTTAGAAGATAACACCATACTTGTCACTAGACATGTTGTATTTCATGAACATATATTTCCTTTCAAAATACCTAACTTCCTTTCAGATTCAATTTTTCCTTCTAATGATGTGAATGATCCTTTTTGGTATTCTACTGTTAATCCATATACCACAATTGTTCCTCTTGAGTCACGTGATTCTCCTATTTTGACCCAAAATACTCCACCTGTTTCATCTCTACAACACAATGATCCACCTATTCCAAAACACAATGATCATTCTATTCCACTTAGAACATCCTCAAGGCAGAACACTACTCCTCTGTAGATGCAAGATTATCATGTTTTTGGTATACCTAGTGTGAATGCCATCACTGTTTCTGATATTCCTGACAAATATGCATTATCTTGGTATCTTATATATGATAGACTGCCCTCTCATCATCAACATTTTTGGCATCTATTTCTGCACAGACAGAACAATCCTTTTATCATCAAGCTATGCATAATCCAAATGGATTGAAGCTATGCATAAAGAATTATTTGCACTTGAGGCTAATCAAACTTGGGTAGTTCATCTTTTACCTATTGGCAAAAGATCTATAGGGTGTAAATGGGTTTATAAAATTAAGCATCATGCAGATGGTACCATTGAAAGGTACAAGGACATATTAGTTGCCAAGGGTTTTACCCAATCAGAAGGTGTTGATTATCATGAGACTTTTGCCTCAGTTGCAAAAATGGTTACTATTAGGACCCTTTTGGCTTTAGCCACAACTAGACAATGGCTTGTGCATTAAATTGATGTCAACAATGCATTTTTACATGGTGATTTAGATGAAGAGGTTTACATGGATTTACCACAACGGTATACACCTACTTTTCCTACTTCTTCAGTTTCTAAACCTGTGTGTCGATTAGTCAAATCATTGTATGGACTCAAACAAACATCTAGAAAATGGTTTGAAAAATTAGTTTCAGCACTTTTACAATTGGGGTATACTTAGTCTCATGCAGATTACTCTTTGTTTACCATCAATACTCCAGATTCATTTACAGTTGTGCTAGTGTATATTGATGATATCTTAGTTTGTGGTTCTAATGAACATCATATCTCTGAATTAAAAGTTTTTCTCGACACTCAATTCAGTATCAAGAATCTTGTTTTAATCTCTTATTATCTGGGTATTGAAATATTTTGAGATTCTATTGGCATGCTCCTTAGTAAAAAGAAATATGCTTTGGATTTAGTCACAGATGCTGACCTGATATCTGCTAAACCATTGAGTATTCCTATGGATACTAATCAACATCTACAAGCTAATGAAGGACTTCTCTTGTCTGATGTTGATGCTTCTTTATATAGACGATTGATAGGAAAATTAATGTACTTAACTATCACTAGGCTTGATCTCTCATTTGTGGCTCAACACCTCAGTCAATTTATTTCTGCACCACGTGCTCCTCATCTTAAAGCTCTATTCAGAGTCCTCAGATATGTTAAGTTTACCATTGGCCAAGGCTTACAATTTCTTGCAGATAACTCTTTACAACTTGTAGGTTATAGTGATAGTGATTGGGGTACTTGTAAGCAGTCACGGCGATCTATCACTGGGTATTGTTTCATGCTTGGTAATTCTCTTATTTCTTGGCAGGCTAAGAAACATACAGTTGTTTCTCGCTCATCTGCTGAAGCAGAATACCGAGCTTTAGCGATGACTACTTGCGAATTATTATGGTTATATGTTTATTAGCTTATTTACAAGTTTTAGTTTCAAAACCCGCAATTATTCATGTTGATAATAGTGCTGCTATCAACATTGCCTCTAATCCCGTTCAACATGCTCACACAAACCATATTGAACTTGATTGTCATTTTGTCTGAGATAAGGTTCTTAAAGGGATTATCAAACCAGTTTTTATTTCCACTAATGCTCAGTTGGCTGATATTTTCACCAAACCATTGGCACGATATTCTTATTGGATTATCATTTCCAAGTTGCATATGTGCAATCCTTGCACACCTTCAACTTGTGGGGGGTGGGGGGTCGGGGGTCGGGGGTGGGGGGTGGGGATATTACGAATAGTATACTCAATGCTCCAAGCTCAATGCTCCAACGTCAGCAATGGTACCAACATCAGCAGTAGCAGCACAAGCTACAGCAGTAGCACATACAAGTACCAACACATGTGCACAACAGAAAAAGGGAATGAATTTATCTATGAATAGATGCTTAAGTATGATCAATACAACAACAAGTAATGAAAGGAGCGATCATGCAGTGGTTGATACTACTAGTCCTTATGATGGAGTTGAGAAACATAGGAACAAAGCTGATCACATGACAGTAACAGTTAGCATACTTATTAACTATCGTTAGTTATAATAAACTAGATTTAGTGGTGATGTTTGCTTGTTTTCTAAGCAAATAAGATAGTATAAATATTATGTACCAATACTTGTTTCACTTACTTTTGTACTTTATGTTGATATTCAGATAATGAAAGAAGAAGTTTTCTTTCAATTCTCTCAAACAGTTATCATGATATTCAAAGTTTCTAATTGCCAACTTGAAGTGTATCATTACCAGTGTAGGAATCTGCACGACTCAATGACGCAATATCAGGAATTACATGATGTGTCGCACCAGTGTCCGGGAGCCATTAATGCATAGGAAAGGCAGACTGAAAAGGAGGCAACATTAGCACTCGATAATTGAGCATGGTTGTAGCGATGATCATAATTTGCAGCACTATGATTAAAACGAGAAAAGATTTGACACTTAGGACCACGACCTGTACGAAATCCTTGAGTACCATTCTGATAATTATTGAAATTACGCCCCCTAAAATTGCCATTCAGATTATTATTGAAGTTATGACCTATTATTACCATTTTGCCAAAAATTTTGCTTATTATTTCTGTGGAATTGGCGTGACCCAGTAGAGTTATTTTTCTGTGCTAAATTTGCCGAAGGGGAAACACTTGAGTCGATGATAGTGGTTGGAGACGGAACCACCGAACTAATTTGGCTATTAGTTTTCGAATACAAAAACTTCTGATTTAAAAGAAAACCAAGGAGAGTGGAAAAAGTCACAATTTCCAGACGGGCATCAATAATTGCCATAACAATATGATATTCAGGGCGAATGCCCTTGAAAACATTCACAATGAATTCTTTCATTGACATAGGACTACCATCAGCCGCAAATTGATCCTAAATAGCTTTTTCTCTATACAAGTAATTGGACACACTATCATCGTTTTGCTTACATTCTTGGAGGTCAAAGTGAAGATTAACAATACGACTCGTAGAGGGAGAGGCAAACACAGTTTCTAACATCTCCAACAACTGCTTGGAAGACTGGGCATCAACCACCAAAGGAATGAGAAAATGGGGTAACCATATATTACCTTTTGCCTTTTTGGGTGTTGATGGAGTAAGAAATAGAAAACATGTTAATTTTGATGGTATTAATATACTTTTCATTAAACTCCATTAACAGTGTCCGTTATGTAAAAAGTATACAGTACGTCATTACCTAATCATTCAGGTTTAAATATTTTTGGTAATTTTATTTTTTTGTTTCTTTTTCTAATTTTTTTCGCTTGAAAATGAAAATAGATTTTTTTTTCTTTGTTTTTTGTATATCTAGAAACCTGATACACGTTAGATTGACATTGTCGTCTAACGTTTAAAATTAATCTAATATGGTTGCTTGATCCAATGTTATGTTTAATTGAATTTTTGGATCTATCAAAATAGTAAACATGAAAGATGTAGATGAGTCATAGAAGGTGCAACTTAAAAGTAATATTAATATTGATCAAAATTCGAAAGTGATAGTATAGTGGTAAATTCGTTATTTTTATTGTGTAAGATCACATTTTTCGATATTATTTTTTTTAGCAAAAATTAGAATTAACCTGTGCTTCAGAGATTGAAAATAAGCTTCGCCAAGAATTCTTTCATAGTTCTCCTTTCTCAGGTCCTCCCTAAATTTTAAGTTGAAATATATCCCAAGAATTGAATTATGATAAATAAAAAACAAACTTAAATAGTAATTCTTTTAAATAAAATAACAGAAAATCTGGAAAAAAGATCAATCGTAGTAATAACGCTAGTGAACACCAAATAAACTCCTAAAATACATTTATATCTCCAAAATAATAATAGTATATGTAGATTCAGATCGTTCTTCAGCATGACTGTTGGTTTGCAGAAATAAGATCAAACATACAATAATATTGTAATAAGAGCGGAAGTATGATAAAATCATATTTAAAAATAAATAAACTTAATTTATTATTATTAAGTCAATTACTTCTAAAATTATAATTTTTTTCTGTGTGACCATTAAGGTTCAATATTAAGCCGGCAGTAAAATAAATTAGAACTTTTCTAATATTATTTATAATGAATTAAACTTTTTTAATTCAAATATATATAAATAATATTTATTCTACATCATTAGTGACACCTTACGATAATGTATCATGACTATCCGAATAATATGAATTCAATTTTTAATCACAAAAAACCCATTTCGTGAATAGTTACACAATTCAATCCTTCTACCAAGTTTTATTTATTTGATTATATGTATTTCGATTATAAAATGCACAACTCTAGTTAATGTAAATTAGAAACTACTTTTAAATTTCCATTCAACCTTGGCCAGGGATTTTCGAGTTGTCACTTATCGAATTACATAGGACATTCTCTTACTTTACTAGAAGTGGTAGATCATTTGTTGATCATTCACATACCTCCATCCACACTTTATTATACCAGAACATACCCTATAACATGTTGTACAAAATTATGGAATATGACAAAGTATAACTTAGAATGCACAATGTAATATGACGATCTCATGTTAAAAGATCACATATATTACTATCACTATAGAAACTTCTATTGGTAAACAAGTAAAACTCCATTAGGATTTTCTTTAAGCGAGTTGCGTTCAATGAACTTATTCTCCAATAACAACCTAAATATTTTTTTTCATGTCTCCATACAAATGATTATGAGATCTATCATCTTCTTCAACAGAGGAAGAATAGTATTTACTAATCTATCCAGAGTCAGTAACCCCACATTAAGGATCCAATAATTAGGAACATTTTAGTTTTGATTTATCTAGAATTTATATCTCATTAGCATGATCAACATCATGATCTTAAAAACATTGCTTCAAAACTATGAGTTTATCTCATTTATTTAATTCAACCAATTAAACATGGATAAATAATATTTTTATATTAAATAAATTTTTTTATCAATAAATGAACAAGATTACAAAGTAAATGTTTATCACATTTCACATTCAATGTGATTGGCTTGAGGATATACTACTTTCAATCTCCAACTTGCATTAAAGTTAATCGCCATAGTATCTAATACTCATCTTCTCTACGTGACGATCAAACAACTGCAGAGTTAACGCTTTAGTAAATGGATATAAAATGTTGCATGGGAGTCCACTCTCCCTAAGGTGACATCTCATCTTTCAATGATTTCTCTAATTAAATGAAAGCGTCACAACACATGTTTGAATTTCTGATGAGATATAGGTTCCTTGTCTTGTGTAACAGCCCCAATGTTGTCACAATATACATACATTGATCCTCGTATGCTAGGAACCACTGCAAGTTTTTTAATGAATTCTTCATCCAAACAACTTCTTTTGTAGCTTCACTTGCATCTATATACTCTACTTCTGTCACTGAATCAACAACCGATTATTTCTTGTAACTTTTTCAACTCACTACAACACCATTCAAGGTAGACACATAACTAAAAGTGAATTTTTTTTGTGTTGGTCAGTCTGAAAACTTGAGTTTGTATAGCCCTCTAGTTTCAAATCAGACCCATCATGTAAGACCCCGAATTTTATGAAATAAAAGTATTCAATTTTTCTTATAATTACAATTCAGTAAATGGTTAAATTGATAAAAAGTTAAAGTTATGGGTGAAATGTGAAATTTTTTCAAAATAAACAAGTGATTATAAAATAATCATTGTTGTCGGGGAATATTCGTTTGGTCGTGAAATATTCTTTCTGTCGGGGAATATTCGTACGACGGCGCAGCTATTTGTGGGCCCCATAACGGAAAGCGATTGGATGAAGAAAACGACAAAATTGAATTTTTATAAATAACGGCATAGTTGTTACCGTTAACACTGTTAGAATACCCGGTGGTTAAAATACAGAAATACGCGTTATTGCACAGTAGCACGCGGTATTGCACAGTATTTTTGAAATTATTGATTCTTACGTAAGAAGGCACTACTCAATAATTGTTACAGTAATTACTGTTCAATATTTTATTTTATTGATTCAATAATTGCTACGTTGAAATTTTATATTATTGTTGTTCAATAATTGTCACTGCACAGTATTTCCCATTATCAGATCAATAATTCATATTATTTAAATAATATTATTAGATAGCATTATTGGCAATGTCTAGAAAGTTCTGTCTAAGGAGAGGTTTGGTCATCTAATTGCGCGCTAGTAAGGAGAAGTCCTTATTGGAAAGCCCCCTCTTTCCTGGGAACGGCCTGGTTGTCATAATTGTGACTCTGTAATATTATTTGTGAATAATTAATTATTGATTCATATGATAAGAAAATATTTATTTTATGTGGATATAAATGAGGGATATATTTTTGTGGTTAAAAATGAAGAAGTTAATGTTGAGGTTTTTATCAATATATTTGTCGGAATGGAGGTATTAAAAATTAGGGTTTTTGAGATATTTTACGGGGGTTATAATTTTTAATCCGACCGTTGGATCGTGGTAATTTTTGGATATGTTATACATATATAAGTTGAGTATATGTCCACAAATTTTGAACCGTTAAAAATGAACGTATGATTTATTATGAATTTTACGAGATGACTGGTTCAGAAATTGTTGAAGTTTCAGAATTTATCATTATGGTGGAAAATTCTAGAATTGGTGGGTCCCACTCTTGGTTGGTGAAGAAATGTGCTGAGATTTTTATTCAAATGTGGTGGGTGGGAATAGTAGCAGGTAAAACCATCAGGTTGCAGGTTAAGTCTGCTTCGGCGTGCTAACATTTTCCTATAAATAGAGGGCTAAATTAGAATTGAAAATCACACCAGAAACATAAGCTTTCTCTCTTTCTATCTCTATATTATGAAGCATATTTTGTGAGTATTTAGATACTTTGAGAGTTGCTATTCAGTGCAAGTTTCCTTCGACTTTGCATTCCAGTCAGAAATACTGCACTTTTGAGGTAAGGGATAGTAAGGGTTGTTATGATTTTCAGTTTCGTAATTTTTCTGAATTTCAAAAATTCTGGAAAAATTTAAAATGATTAATTGATGAGTTTTCTTGATTGTGTCCAAAAATGATGATTTTTGGATGTATAGATTAAGAGTTATGAATTTAATGAGAAAAGACTATTTTAAAAATAACCGCTTATAATTCCTTGTGGTTAAGTCCAAAAATTGATGAAATTTTTATTGGAAGTATATCTATATAATATCAGTATATTCTGTGAATTTTGAAATTTTTGGATAAAAGTATAATTTTTGATAAATATCTAAATATTCGGCTGTTTTGGCCATATGAAAAATAGTAAATGAGTTTTAAAAATTCTGAGAAAAATATATGTTCAATATGGGACTATATTCTGCTAAATTCCCGAAAAGAAATATTTTTGGAACTGATTTGCTATTTTTCGTGAAAATAGACTAGTTATGAGTAAATGAATTAAATATGTTATGTGAAGTAAGAAAATTGGAAAATAGGATTTTATGGCTTGAGAATCATATATGAGTTATATGCAGATTTTTGATGAGGGTTTTGATTATTGGTGATGAAATCTTATGAGTTTGACATTTTAGAATGATTAAATGCATTATTTAGTAAAGTGTAAACAATTAAGATAAATTGTTTATAAATTTAAGAAATGTTATTCTTTCAATATCATTATACCAAAATATTGGTATGTATATTTCTACCTTTTTCATGTCGAGATTACTATTCATGAATTACTATTCACGAGTTACTATTCACGACAAAATTGGTTTCTTTT
This sequence comes from Panax notoginseng, assembly GCA_016801055.1. Classification (NCBI taxonomy): domain Eukaryota; kingdom Viridiplantae; phylum Streptophyta; class Magnoliopsida; order Apiales; family Araliaceae; genus Panax; species Panax notoginseng. Next base: position 21,733,702 of record CM029023.1, on the reverse strand, counting down.
TCTAACCAAATTATAGTTGATTTATGAATATTGCTCTTGAAATTAAATCCATGTTTTGATTATATTGATTTTATTATCATATATAACATTTTTATAACCCTAATGATGATATTTCTCTTTGACTTGAGTGTAAAGATGGGTATATTTTTGGTATGATCATGACTATGAGTTCCCTTTGGGCAGTAGTGCAAGGTTGAATTGTTGACTGGTATGATCATGACCATTGAATTTATAATTGAATATCTTTAGCTTAAGTGCAAAGGTGAATTGATCAACATGGTTATAATTATTGTTTATATAAATTCTGAAATGATTATATATTTCTTTGAGATATTAATATCTTTGGCCTATAGTGCAAATATGAACTATTGATGAATATATTTGGCCTGTAGTGCAAATATGAACTGTTGTTGAATATCTTTGGCCTGTAGTGCAAAGATGAACTGGTGATGAATATCTTTGGCCCGTAGTGCAAAGATGATCTGTGGTTGAATATCTTTGGCCTGTAGTGCAAAGATGATCTGTTGTTGAATATCTTTGGCCTGTAGTGCAAAGATGACATAATGTTGAATATCTTTGGCCAGTAGTGCAAAGATGTACTGGTGACGAATATCTTTGGCCCGTAGTGCAAAGATGAAGTTATTAGTATGATTATGAACAGGAACTGTGATTTGGTATAACCATGATCTTTGATGTTTCAGGTAAAGACATGTGATGAAAATTATCTTCATCCTGGATGAGAAGAGGAATTTAGAACTACAATTACGATTATGAGTTATTCATATGATTGTGGACTAGAATTGTTGATTGATGTTATAGGGATAAAATATTATTGGTGGATTTTTAACATGGAGAAGATACTAGACTTTGTAGTCTGGTTGACTCTTCTAATGGATTGCTCGTTCCGCTGTAACTATGGTTGAAAATTTTTATCGTCTACCATATGTTCTAAATCTCTGATTTATTACTATTAAAGGCTATTGATAAATTATTTATCTTTAGTCATGATATTTTTTACTGAGCTAGTTGTGCTCACCCTTTTGCTTCACAATTTCTTTCAGGTAATAAGAGTGTAGCTGGGTCGAGCGAGGTTAATGGGAAAATAGAACGGTGGTCTCTAGCTGTGGAGGTTCTCCCGAAGCAGTATAGAAAAGTTCATTTAGGAGTTATATTTGGTGAATCATCTAAGGTGAAGCGAACTCAACGTTGGAAGGGTGTTTTGCCACTATCATACAAGATGTCTAATGACATACAACCTCGTGTCATCATAAGACAGGATTGTGCTCATCCACTTGCTGAGTATATTTACGAGCACTACCTATATAATCTTGGTGTTTGTTTGAAGTATAATTCTCAATTAGAGACAGTAGAGATAATGATATGTCAAGATAAGACTCACCATTGGAAAGAATATGATAGTAATCTTCTCATTTTTCTTTGGGGTCTATTGGGTCAACCAAGGATAATTCTGTGGCTATATGATATCTATCATAACCTAGACGAATGGCCTCCCATGTACGAAGGTTTCCTTGAGCTCTTCCCAAAGATTCTCATTTCTAAAATAGTTTTTGACTATACCTTTATGTAAGGTGTCATTGTGAGGTGTTGTCCACGGTTGGGACATGAGTCACATTTGGTATATATTTGTATCCAAACTCACAGCATATGTGTTGTTGTATTTTGCACGACAATTATTGTAATAAAGTTGTAGTTGTTTTCTGTACCATGTATTTGGCGACTCAGAATAGGTTGGATGGAATGGACCTGTTTTGGGGTCGTTACACATCATACACTAGAAACACATCCTTAGCCCTTCTTAAATACTTTAAGATGTTTTTCACCTCTTTCTAGTGCTCTTATCTAGGATTTGACTGATATATGCTTCTCACTCCAAGTGCATAAGCAACATCAGGTGTCGTACATATCATCCTATACATGATAGATCCTCTTGTCGAAGCATAAGGTATCTTACTCATGCGATCTCTCTCTTCCGCTGTCTTTGGGGACTTTTTTTTGGATAGATACACTCCATGACTCATTGGTATAAGTCCTTGGATTTGCCCATGCTAAATTCTGTTAGCATAGATTCAATGTATGTTCCTTGGGTCAAGCCAAACATCCTTTTAGATCTATCTCTAAAGATTTTTATCCCCAAAACATAGGATGCTTCTCATTAGTCCTTCATGGAGAACTGTTTAGACAACCATATCTTTACTGATTGTAGCATTGGTATGTCATTCTTTTTAAGTAATATATCATCAACATATAGTACTAGGAATGTCACTGCACTTCAAATAACTTTCTTGTACACACAAGGTTCATCCTCATTTTTTTATAAAATTAAACTCTTTGAATGTCTCATCAAAACAAATGTTCCATCTGCGAGAAGTTTGCTTTAATCCATAAATGGATCGTTGTAATTTATACACTTTATTTGCTCAATCTTTTGAAACAAATCCCTCTAGCTATATCATGTATACATCCTCTTCTAGTTTTCCATTGAGGAAGGTTGTTTTCACCTCCATTTGTCAAATCTCGTAGTCATAGTAAGTTGCATTTGTAAGAAATATTCGAATGAACTTAAGCATTGCAACTGGTGTGAAGGTTTTTGTGACGCCCCCAAAATAGGTCTACACAACCCATTCTAAGTCGCCAAATACATGGTACAAAATCTAAATACAAACTTCCTACATACAACTAGTAACTGTTGTGTAAAATACGACAAAACATAATCTGTGAGTTTCAATACAAATATTTTCTCTTAGACAATATCCAAACTCAAATAAAGTCCTCATTACAATTATTGTCACACTATTTTATAGAATAGTGAGGACTACTATAGTAACCATCTTGGACCATAATTCCATTCCCCGACTAGTCCCATCTATATTCTCGTTTCTTGAAGAGAACAATGAAATGAAAGGGTGAGCTCAACTAGCCCAGTAAAGAATATTATGACTAAGATAATGTAGAACAAGTTATCCTTAGTCCTCAACAGAAAAAAATCGGATAGAATACAATAGACAACAAGATTTAGATCAACAACTATAGCGAAAATAGCAATCCATTAGAAGAGTCAAGTAGAGCATGATGTCTACTATCTTCTATGATTTAAAAGTTCGTCGTCAATATTTTATCCCTGTAACATCAATCAATAATTATTTTCAATCAATAAATTATCTATGCACTACATGCAATAGATTATCGTTTGTATCACCAGTGGTCATGATCATGCCAAACACCTATCCATCTATGCACTACGGTCCAAAGAGGACTTTCACCATAATCCTTTATCTGTAACATTAAAGGTTATGGTTACACCAATACATAATTTCAGGTCATAATCATACCAATCAATAGTTCATCTTTGCACTATGGGCCAAAGATGACTTTCACCACAATATAAGCATGAGGATGATGACAATGATATAAAGAATGAATCGAGTGAGATCAATGATAAATATTAAAGATTTATAATTTAATTAATTCAGAGTTTAAGAATGTCCAAATTGTCAAAATGATCACCACTTGTGGAGTAAAATTCAAAAATGATATTTAAGATTCAAATTTCAATGATAATTTGGACAAAGAAAAGAAACTAAATTCAATTGTGAATAGTACTCTGACATGAATAGTACTCTGGCATGAATAGTACTTTGGCATGAATAGTACCCCGGATGAATAGTACTCCGGTATGAATAGATTAAAATTTAATTAAAAAAATTTAGACCAATATTCTAGTGAAATGATATTAGATGAAGCGCAAACCTCAAGGAATTTTTAATCATTTCATGAATTATAAAAGCAATACTTACCATAGTAAGTTTAAATTTAGGAATATGAAATGAAATATCATCACTTACATAATATGAAGTATGAAAGAAAATGATATCCCTTACGGGTATTGAAAGAAAATAACATCCTTTACCTTAATAGGAGACTAACTCTAACTGGTATAACGGAGAAATCTTACACTATTAACTACATCAAAGTATCCTTATACTCAAAAGAAATACGCACAATATTATAGAAGAAGAATTTCTAATATTGTGATGGTGTATTTTTCATCGTCTGAAGATTTATCTTTTTATAGGCGAAGTTTAGTTAACATGCATCCGTTACTTACGAAATTTTTATCATGGGTTTGCAACTCATCAGTATACAATTTGAAACCTTCAACCAATGAGGGAGTACCATTTAAAAAAATTCACACGCTGCCAGAATAAAAATGTTTCCATTAAAAAAATTTGACCAATCAGGGAATACTCCCTTGTGAAGGTAACTACCAATATTAAAAGAAAAGAAAGGGTTAGCCAATCAGAGGCTACCCCTTTGTGAAGGGAATACCATTATTAAAAGAAAAAAATGTTTAGCCAATCAAAAACTACTCCTTTGTGAAGGAAACTCCATATGCCAAAGTTTAAAAAGAAAGGAAGTCACGCCTCTTGGAAGTTTTGGCAAATGAGGGGCTACTCCTTGTAAAAGAATTCCATATTTTTCAAAATCAAATAGAACAATACCAATTTATTCATCAATTATTCATATCTTTTCAATTGTGCAACATTTATTAATATTATTATCTACTCACAATATTAACAACCAAATTATTCTCAGGAAAGAGGGGGCTTTCCGATAAGGATTTCTCCTTAGTGGGGCGCAATTAGATAACCTAACCATTTTTCTCGACAGAACTTTCTAAACATTGTCGATAATGCTAATTTATAATAATACCATATCAAATAATATGAGTTACTGTGCCGTGATAATTATTGATTTACTAATATAAAATATTGTGCAGATGTTATTGTAACAATTATTAAATCAATAATATAAGATACTATGCAGCAACTACTTTGGCAATTATTGAATATTGAGTGACTTCTTACGTAAGAATTAATAATCAGAGATACTGTGCAATACCGCGTGCTACTATGCAATAACACGTATTGCTATACTTTTATCACCGGATATTTCAACAGTTTAACGATAAAAATTTGTCGTTATTTTTATAAAAATTCAATTTTTATCGCTTTCTATATCCGATAGTTATTCCTTTGTGGGGTCCACCAATAATTGTGCCGTCGTACGAATATTTCCCAACAAAAAGAATATTCATCGACCAAACGAATATTTTATGACAACTTGCTTACTTTGTAAACTTTGCACATATCACCCATAACTATAACATTTATTAAATTATAACCTTACTATTTAGAATACTATTCAGAGAAAATTAAATCTTTATTCATAAAAGTTAGGGTCTTACCGTTTCATCATAGTCAACTCATTGCCTTTGTTTGAAACCTTTTTCCACCAGTCTGACCTTATAGGTCTTTACCTTGCCATCTGCTCTATTCTTTCTCTTAAAGACCCATTTACACTCTATAGGCACTATGTGTGACGCCCCCAAAATAGGTATATATCACCCATTTTGGGTCGCCAAATTCATGGTACAGAAACAACTATAACTTTATTAATACAATTGTCGTGCAAAATACGACAACACATAAACTGTGAGTTTAAAAACAAATATTGTCTTCTAGATAATATCCACACTCAAATAAGTCCTCATTACAATTATTTATACACTATTTTACAAAATAGTGAGGACTACAAAAACAAATTTCTAGAACCTTCATTCCATACCCCAACTAGTACTCGCTACATTCTCGCCTCCTGAGAAAAAAAATAGAACAAAAAGGAAAATGGTCAGCTCAACTAGCCCAGTAAAGAACATTATGACTAAGATAATATAGAACAAATTATCGTTAGTCCTCAACAGGAAAAAATCTAATAGAATACAATAGACAACAAGTTTTAAATCAATATTTGCAGCGAAAATAATAATTCATTAGAATAGTTAAGTAGAGGATGAAATCTACTATCATCTATGAACTTAAAAGTCCATCATCAATATTTTATCCCTGTAATATCAATCAATATACATCTTGAATCAAATATTCATCTTTGCACTACAGGCCAAAGATATTCATCAGTTGGTCATGTTCATCTCAACACCTGTCCATCTTTGTACTACGGGCCAAAGATATTCATCAGAAAATTATTTATCTTTGCACTACAGGCCAAAGATATTCAGTAATATCATCATTTAGGACTGAGGATGATGAAAAATATTTTAAAGAAAATGAATCCAGTGAAACAAAAGAACAAATATTAAGGATTCGTACTTTAAATAATCCAAGTTCATAAATACTTCATAAATAACCATAGTGGAGTAAAATTTAAGAATGAAGATCAAAACATGAATACAATCAAAGCTAGTATCCATAATAGATATTTTGGACAAAAAATAAAAATTTAATTTTTTTTGTGAATAGTGTCGTATTCGTGAATAGTGCCGTATATATGAATAGTGACGTATACGTGAATAGTAACTCCGACACTAAAAGACAAGAATTTCACAAGAAAAATCTTACCAATATTCCGGCATAATGATATTGAAAGAAATAATATCATTTATATAAAAAAAATAACATCCCTTACCTCAAAAAGACAGTACTTCTGACTAGAATACTAGATATATTACTGAAGGAACTTGCACCGTATAGCAATACTCAAAGTATCAAAATACTCACAAGAATACGCTCGATAATATAGAGAGAGAGAAAACTTGAGTTTCTGGTGTGATTTTCAATTCTAATCTAACCACCCTATTTATAGGAAATTGCACAAAAGTAAAAATTTAATAAAATATTAATATATATTAAAAAAATTCCTTCACACACCAAAGAAATTGAATTCAACATGCTTTCAATACTAGTCGGGCCCACCAACATAATAAAAACGTTTTTCTTAAAAAAATAATTAAAACTTCAAAAATCAATTATTCCAGAACTTCAATAATTCATAATAAATAGCTCTTTAATCAGAAAAATTCGAATCTTATGTCCATTCCATAAGAAATTCAATTTTCTACAACTTTGTAAGTTTAAGTTTTTCTAAATTACAAACAGAAATTGACCGAAATCCACATAGGGACGAATTTTACAGCCTATAATCAAATTTCAGTCAAAAATAGGGTCCACAAACATGAAAAACATGTTTTAAATATTTTTAGTAACAAAAATACTCTTCCTCCTCATTTACTCATATATCACACATTCATTGTAAAATATCACCATTATTATAATATAATAAAATATTTAATTGAATTATTTTATCAGAAAAGATAAAATATTAATTTTCAACAATTGTCACATTAAAAATTTTCTCCATCTATATCCACATAAAATGAATATTTTTCTTATCATATAAATCAATAATTAATTATTCACAAATTGTATTACAGAATCACAATACTGACAACCAGGCCGTTCTCAGGAAAGAGGGGGCTTTACAATAAGGATTTCTCCTTAGTGGCGCGCAATTAGGTGACCAAACATCTCCTTAGACAGAACTTTCTAGATATTGCCAATAATACTATCTAATAACATTATTCAAATAATATGAATTATTAATCTGATAATGGGAAATACTGTGCATTGACAATTATTGAAACAACAATAATATAAAATATCAGCGTAGCAATTATTGAATCAATAAAATATTAAACAGTGATTACTGTAATAATTATGGAGAAGTGCCTTCTTACATAAGAATCAATAATTGGTGCAATACCGTGTGCTACTGTGCAACACCGCGTATTACTGTGTTTTAACCACTGGGTATTCTAACAGTATTAACGGTAACAACTACGCCGTTATTTATAAAAACTTATATTTGTCGTTTTCTTCATCCAATTGCTTTTCGTTATGGGACCCACACTGTGACGCCCCCAAAATAGGTCCAATCCAACCAACCTATTCTGAGTCGTCAAATACATGGTACAGAAATAACTACAACTTTATTAATACAATTATCGTGCAAAATACGACAACACTTAAGTGTGAGTTTAAAATATAACTATTGTCTTCTAGACAATATCCACACTCAAATAAGTCCTCATAACAATTATTGATACTTTATTTTACAAAAATAGTGAGGACTACTAAAACATCTTTCTAGAACCATCATCCCATATCCCGACTAGTACTCGCAACATTCTCACCTCCTGAGAAGAAAAATAGAACAAAAAGGAAAGGGTGAACTCAACTAGCCCAGTAAAGAATATTATGACTAAGATAATATAGAACAAATTATCGTTAGTCCTCAACAGGGAAAAATCTAATAGAATACAATAGACAACAAATTTTAAATCAATATTCGCAGCGGAAATAATAATTCATTAGAAGAGTTAAGTGAAAGATGAAATCTACTATCATTTATGAATTTAAAAGTCCATCATCGATATTTTATCCCTGTAACATCAATCAATATACATCTTGAATCAAATAGTCATCTTTGCACTACAGGCCAAAGATATTAATCAGTCGGTCATGTTCATCTCAACGCCTGTTCATCTTTGCACTACGGGCCAAAGATATTCATCAAGAAATCATTCATCTTTGCACTACAATGCAAAGATATTCAGTAATATCATTATTTAGGACTGAGGATGATGAAAAATATATTTTAAAGAAAACGAATCCAATGAGACAAAAGAACAAATATTAAGGATTCGTACTTTGGTTTATCTATGTTCAAAAATACTCCATAATAAACTATTGTGGAGCAGAATTTAAAAATGAAGATCAAAACATAGATCTAATCAAAGATAGGAACCATAACAGACAATCTTGGACACAGAAAAGAAAATTTAATTTTTCTGTGAATAGGGTTGTATTCATGAATAGTGCCGTATACGTGAATAGTAACTCCGACACCAAAAGGTAAAAATTTTACAAGAAAAATCATCATGCTTTGTGAATAGTACTCATGAATAGTAATTTATGAATAGTAACTCGTGAATAATAACTCATGAATAGTAACTCGTGAATAGTAACTCATGAATAGTAACTCGTGAATAGTAACCCCGACATGAAAAGATAAGAATTTTATAAGAAAAATCTTACCAATATTTTGGTATAATGATATTGAAAGAAATAATATCATTTATAAAAAATAACATCCCTTACCTCAAAAAGATAGTACTTTTGACTGTAATACAAGATATAGTGCTGAAGAAACTTGCACCGTATAACAATACTCAAAGTATTAAAATACTCACAAAAATACGCTCGATATTATAGAGAGAGAAAGAGAGAGAAAACTTTAGTTTCTGGTGTGATTTTCAATTCTAACCTATGCACCCTATTTATAGGAAAATACTTAAAACACCAAAGCAGAAAATTTAATATAATAATATTATATATAAAACAAATTCCTACGCCCACTTAGAAATCTGATTTCAGCCATCTAACACATATTAAAGATGTCCACAAACATTTAAAAAACGTTTTTCTTTTAAAACATAAATAAAACTTTCAAAAATCAATTATTTCAGAACTATGGAACTTCAATAATTCATAATAAATAGCTCTTTTATCAGAAAATTCGAATCTCGCGAGTTTTTATAGGAAATTCAATTCTCTACAACTTTGAAGAAGAAAGTTTTTCCAAATTCCAAACAGAAATTGACCGAAATTCATAAACGGGCGATTCAACAGGCTATAATCAAATTTCAGTCAAGAAATGAGCCCACAGACATGTTTAACATGTTTTAAACAACTTTTAAAACAAAAATACTCTTCCTCCTCATATACTCATATATCCCACATTCATTGTAAAAATATCATCATTATTATATTATAATAATATAATAAAATATTATTTTATCTGAAAAGATAAAATATCAATTTTCAACAATTGTCACTTTAAAAATTTTTTCCATCTATATCCACATAAAATCAATATTTTTCTCATTATATAAATCAATAATTAATTATTCATAAATAATATTACAGAATCACAATAATGACAACCAGGCCGTTCCCAGGAAAGAGGGGGCTTTCCAATAAAGATTTCTCCTTACTGGCGCGCAATTAGGTGACCAAACCTCTCCTTAGACAGAACTTTCTAGACATTGCTAATAATGTTATCTAATAATATTATTCAGATAATATGAATTATTGCTCTAAAAATGGAAAATACTGTGTAGTGACAATTATTGAAACAAAAGTAATATAAAATATCCACGCAGTAATTATTGAATCAATAAAATAAAATACTGAACAGTAATTACTGTAACAATTATTGAGTAGTGCCTTCTTACGTTAGAATCAATAATTTGTGCAATACCGTGTGCTACTGTGCAACAAAGCATATTACTGTATTTTTACCACCGAGTATTCCAACAGTATTAACGGTAACAACTATGCCGTTATTTATAAACAACTTATACTTGTCGTTTTCTTCATCCAATCGCTTTCCGTTATGGGGCCCACAAAAGGTTGCGTCGTCGTACAAATATTCCCCGACAGCAAGAATATTCCACGACCAAACGAATATTCCCCGATAGAAATGAATATTTTATAACCACTTGCTTATTTAAAATATTAGCGCATTTTACCCATAACTAACCACATTAATCAAATCAACCCTTACTATTTCAAAATAATAAATAGAGGAATTAAATTTCATTTATTAATAATTTGGGGTCTTACAACCTCACCTCCTTATGAAATTTCGTCCTCGAAATTGACGTATGTACCTGGTGTTTCAAAAAGATGAGGATACCTCGCTTTCATTTCTGATTCCAACTCCCAGTTCATTTCTTCAATAGCATGGTTCCTCCACAAAATCTTAACTTGTGGTATGACCTTTGTGCGTAGGGCATGCTCCTTCCAATCTAAGATCTTGACTAGTACCTCCTCGTACGTTAAATCTTCGGCTATATCGTATGGTTCTAGCTCAATAACGTGGTTTGGGTCGTCCACATAATTTCGTAACTTCGATACGTGAAAAACGTTATGAACACGCGACATACTTGGCGGTAAAACGAGTCTATAGGCCACAGTTTCTATTCGATTGAGGATTTCAAATAGACTAATAAATCGAAGGTTTGAGCTTTCCTCACATCACCAATTCTCACTTTTGGAATAACAACTTCTTGCACCTCCTACTTCATATTCATCAGCTCCGGTGTGTAGCTTGAGCGGTTTTAACTTTATCGATTAAAGTTGATTAATTCTACTCGTATATTCGTTATCTTCACCAGGTTCTTAGAATCTTTAACTCTATCTCCATCTTTTGAAATGAATCTTTGTGTTCGACAATATCGCACTCGTACCCGCATACGATCTTCTACTCAACACGTTAGCTTTCGCGTTCGCTTTTCCAGGATGGTATTGGATGGTATGATCGTAATCTTTCAATAGCTCGAGCCAACGTCGTTGTTGCATGTTGAGTTCTTAGAAGCTCTTCTCACATTCCTCACTCCATTCAAATTTTGTATCCTTACGAGTCAGCTGAGTTAATGGAGTAGCGATTCGAGAAAATCTTTTCACGAATCTCCGATAATAACCAACTAAGCCTAGAAAGCTACGTATTTCAATTACTGACGTAGGCTGCTCTCAACTGTGACTCATATCCCAACCTTGGATAGCACGTCACAATGGTACCTATCAGTTTACTACCACACAAATATGGCGTCCCCTATGGAGAGTCTGGCTTCGGTGAATTCCACAAAGGAAGTCACCAGATAGAGGCTCGGGTACCAAATTCTATAGTTAAATTTTTAACTCCCGAAGTTCAATAGGAGCCATTCGATATGAGATTTTAGAAATGGGTTTTGTACCGGGTTCAAAGTCGATACAAAATTCAATATCACACTTTGGGAGTAAGCCAAGAAATTCTTCAGGAAATACATCAGAAAATTTACTAACAATAGAAATATCATTCAAATCTGACATATTTTTGTTCAAGTCCATAACATGGGCTAAGAAAACTTGACATCCGTTTTTCAATAAATGAATGACTTTATGGCTTGATATGAAAGAGTTTGACTTCAATGGTTTGGTTGCTTGAATTCGAATAACAGGTTGCTTAGGAATATGAAAACTAACAACCTTACGAAAGCAATCAATTTTGGCATGATGAGTATCAATCAATCCTTAAAATCACATCAAATGCAAGTATCATTAAAGAGATAAGGTCAACAGGTAATGTGATGGTGCCAACTTGGATCAAACAAGATTTATAAATAGTGGATGTAATGAAAGTTTCTCCTAATGGAGTTTCCATAGATAAGTCAAAGTCTAATTTCTCCGGAGTCAAGTTTAAACGTTGAACACAAGCAGGAGAGATAAATGAATGGGTAGAACCGGTATCCAATAAGGTATAAACTTTGTAAGAATTTATAATTAACTAACACGTGCTAACTTCATTCGGGTTACTCGCTTTTTGAGAAGTCACAAAAAATGCTCTTCCAAGAATCGTTGACTTTGACTTTTCTGGGACATCCTTTTGAGTCACCATCCCCGCTGGACTAGGTTTCGCTATCGTATAATCTCGAGCTATATGACCGTCCTTTCCACAACTAAAACATACCCTGGAAGTTTGTGAACAGTTTTAACTTATGTGTCCCTCTTCTCCGCATCTGTAGTATCTAACTGGCGGTCTTTCTCTTCCCCTAAAATTCGTTGCTGGTGTTGGTGCCGACGTCCTCCCGTCATTGTTGAATCTTCTCTTTTTGAAATTTTCACTTGACTCACCTTTCCTATTATCTTGACCATGATTACCACCGAAGTGGTTACCATTTCTGGCATGATAATTTCCTCCGCGATGGTTATCATTGTTCCGATGACCGTCACCACCGGTACGATTATCATCGAGTTGTTGGTCGTTATTCTTCGATTGAGCTGACTCATTATCGCGCTCCAATAACTGAGCCCTATTCACAACATCTGAATATAGAGAAAATTTATGAGAAATGAGATATTGACGTATGTCGGGTTTCAAACCTCTCAAAAACATCCGCATCATACGTTCCTCATTCTCCACCAAATGAGGTGCAAACCTGGATAACTCCGTGAACTTCGCCTCGTACTGGGACACCGTCATGTTGTTCTGTTCTAGTCTAATAAACTCTACCTCCTTCATATGACGAATACTTTCAGGAAAGTACTTGTCATTGAACAGTTTTTGAAACGTTTTCCAAGACATATTGAGTACGGCTGGCTGGGTACGCTTCACAGATTCTCACCAGTAATCTGCCTCATTACGGAACATAAAAGTAGCGAATGGAACCTTCTGTTCCTCTGTGCATCCCAAGACATCGAATATCTTGGTAATTTGCTTGACCCACGTCTCCGCCTTAATCGGATCCGGCTTTCTCCAGAATTCTAATAGTCCCAACTCTTTAAACTGCTTGGCTGTAACAAACCGTACGTTGCTATCATTTCCTCCTGTATTTTGTACATGAGTCTCCCTAGTCTAGTTTTGCATGAACTGCAAAAAGCTTCTAAACATCCCGTCGTTCATCGTCTGATCAGTGGTATTATTTACAGGAGGAACATTGTCGTCATGTTGCACGTTTTCCTGATTTGTGAGTAAAGGTGTCTCCACGGTCTCATTTACTCCACTGTTAACATTCTCAGTCGATATTCTCAAATACTGCCATAAAACAAGGGTTAATTTAAGCAATTAACATATCACATAATATCCCTATATTATGACCGACCAATAAATAAGCTTAAGTAGGACACACTAGCGAAGGATTTACTCGTCTCTCCCCTCCTACTTCTATTCCCCGATCTCCGCTAGAGATCATATCCCTAAGCTCTGATACCAACCGTGACGCCCCCAAAATAGGTCCAATCCAACCAACCTATTCTGAGTCGCCAAATATATGGTACAGAAATAACTACAACTTTATTAATACAATTATCGTGCAAAATACGACAACACTTAAGTGTGAGTTTAAAATATAACTATTGTCTTCTAGACAATATTCACACTCAAATAAGTCCTCATAACAATTATTGATACTTTATTTTATAAAAATGGTGAGGACTACTAAAACATCTTTCTAGAACCATCATCCCATATCCCGACTAGTACTCGCTACATTCTCGCCTCCTGAGAAGAAAAATAAAACAAAAAGGAAAGGGTGAGCTCAACTAGCCCAGTAAAAAATATTATGACTAAGATAATATAGAACAAATTATCGTTAGTCCTCAACAGGGAAAAATCTAATAGAATATAATAGACAACAAATTTTAAATCAATATTCGCAGCGAAAATAATAATTCATTAGAAGAGTTAAGTAGAAGATGAAATCTACTATCATCATCGATATTTTATCCCTGTAACATCAATCAATATATATCTTGAATCAAATAGTCATCTTTGCACTACAGGCCAAAGATATTAATCAGTCGGTCATGTTCATCTCAACACCTGTTCATCTTTGCACTACGGGCCAAAGATATTCATCAAGAAATCATTCATATTTGCACTACAGGCCAAAGATATTCAGTAATATCATCATTTAGGACTGAGGATGATGAAAAATATATTTTAAAGAAAACGAATCCAATGAGAAAAAAGAATAAATATTAAGGATTCGTATTTCGGTTTATCCATGTTCAAAAATACTCCATAATAAACTATTATGGAGCAGAATTCAAAAATAAAGATCAAAACATAGATCCAATCAAAGATAGGAACCATAACAGACAATCTTGGACACAAAAGAAAATTTAATTTTTTTGTGAATAGTGCCGTATTCATGAATAGTGTCGTATACGTGAATAGTGCCGTATACGTGAAAAGTAACTCCGACACCAAAAGGTAGAAATTTTATAAGAAAAATCATCATGCTTTGTGAATAGTACTCGTGAATAGTAATTTATAAATAGTAACTCGTGAATAATAAATCATGAATAGTAATTCGTGAATAGTAACTTATGAATAGTAACTCGTGAATAGTAACTCATGAATAGTAACCCCGATATGAAAAGATAAGAATTTTACAAGAAAAATCTTACCAATATTTCGGTATAATGATATTGAAAGAAATAATATCATTTATAAAAAATAACATCCCTTACCTCAAAAAGATAGTACTTCTGACTGTAATACAAGATATAGTGCTGAAGGAACTTGCACCGTCTAGCAATACTCAAAGTATTGAAATACTCACAAAAATACGCTTGATATTATACAGAGAAAAAGAGAGAGAAAACTTTAGTTTTTGGTGTGATTTTTAATTCTAACCTAAGCACCCTATTTATAGGAAAATACTAAGAACACCAAAGCAGAAAATTTAATATAATAATATTATATATAAAACAAATTCTTACGCCCACTTAAAAATCTGATTTCAGCCATCTAACACATGTTAAAGATGTCCACAAACATTTAAAAAATGTTTTTCTTTTAAAACATAAATAAAACTTCTAAAAATCAATTATTTCGGAACTACGGAACTTCAATAATTCATAATAAATAGCCCTTTTATCAGAAAATTAGAATCTCGCAAATTTTTATAGGAAATTCAATTCTTTACAACTTTGCAGAAGAAAGTTTTTTCAAATTCCAAACAAAAATTGACCGAAATCCATAAACGGACGATTCTACATGCTATAATCAAATTTCAGTCAAGAAATGGGCCCACAGACATGTTTAATATGTTTTAAATAACTTTTACAACAAAAATACTCTTCCTCCTCATATACTCATATATCTCACATTCATTGTAAAAATATCATCATTATTATATTATAATAATATAATAAAATATTATTTTATCAGAAAAGATAAAATATCAATTTTCAACAATTGTCACTTTAAAAATTTTCTCCATCTATATCCACATAAAATCAATATTTTCCTCATCATATAAATCAATAATTAATTATTCATAAATAATATTACAGAATCACAATAATGACAATCAGGCCGTTCCCAGGAAAGAGGGGGCTTTTCAATAAGGATTTCTCCTTACTGGCACGCAATTAGGTGACCAAACCTCTTCTTAGACAGAACTTTCTAGATATTTCCAATAATGTTGTCTAATAATATTATTCAGATAATATGAATTATTGCTCCGATAATAGAAAATACTGTGTAGTGACAATTATTGAAACAAAAGTAATATAAAATATCCACGCAGCAATTATTGAATCAATAAAATAAAATACTGAACAGTAATTACTGTAATAATTATTGAGTAATGCCTTCTTACGTAAGAATCAATAATTAGTGCAATACCATGTGCTACTGTGCAATAACGCGTATTATTGTGTTTTAACCACCGAGTATTCCAACAGTATTAACGGTAACAACTACGCCGTTATTTATAAATAACTTATACTTGTCGTTTTTTTTATCCAATCACTTTCCGTTATGGGACCCACAAAAGGCTGCGCCGTCGTACGAATATTCCCCGACAGCAATAATATTTCACGACCAAACGAATATTCTCCGACAGAAATGAATATTTTATAACCACTTGCTTATTTGAAATATTAGCGCATTTTACCCATAACTAACCACATTAATCAAATCAACCCTTACTATTTCAAAATAATAAATAGAGGAATTAAATTTTATTTATTAATAATTTGGGGTCTTACACACACAAGGCTGCGCCGTCTTACGAATATTCCCCAACAGTAAGAATATTTCACGACCAAACGAATATTCCCCGACAACAAGAATATTTTATAACCACTTGCTTGTTTAAGATATTTACGCATTTTACCCACAACTTACCATATTAATCAAATCAACCTTTACTATTTCAAAATAATAAAAAGAGAAAATTCAATTTCATTTATAAAAAGTTGGGGTCTTACAACCTCCCCTCCTTATGAAATTTTGTCCTCGAAATTGACGTACGTACCTGGTGTTTCGAAAAGGTGAGGATACCTCGCTTTTATTTTTGTTTCCAATTCCCAGGTCATTTTCTCAATAGCATGGTTCCTCCACAAAACTTTGACTTGTGGTATGACCTTTGTGCGTAGGACATGCTCCTTCCTATTCAAGATTTTGACAGGTACCTCCTTGTATGTTATGTCTTCGGCTATCTCGTCTGGTTCTAACTCAATAATGTGGTTTGGGTCATTCACATATTTATGAAGCACAGATATATGAAAAATATTATGAACACGAGACATGCTTGGAGGTAACGCGAGTTTATAGGCCACATTTCCTACTCGGTCAAGAATCTAAAATGGACCAATAAATCGTGAATTGAGCTTTCCTCTCTTCTCAAATCTTATAACTCCCTTCCATGGAGCAACACGCAATAATACATGATCCCCAATATTAAATTCCACGTCCTTTTGATGAAGATCCGCATAACTCTTTTGTCGATCTTGTGCCGTTTGTATACGTTGTCGAATCATTTGGATCTTTTCTGTAGTAATACGTACCAACTCTGGTCCCAACAATGTTGCTTCACCCACCTCATCCCAACATACTAGAGAGCGACACTTTCGTCCATACAATACTTCAAATGGAACCACACCTATACTTTTCTGATAACTGTTGTTGTATGAGAATTCCACCAATGGTAAATACTTATCCCAACTCCCTTTGAAGTCTAGGACACAGAGTCTTAATAGATCTTCAAGAGTTTGAATAGTCCTCTCTGATTATCCGTCCATTTGAGGATGGTATGCCGAACTAAATCTTAAATCTGTGTCCATAGCTTTTTGTAAGCTAACCTAAAATCGTGAAGTGAATCTTGGGTCACGATCCGAAACTATGGATACTGGCATGCCATGCAACCTTACAATCTCATTTACGTATATA
This sequence comes from Panax notoginseng, assembly GCA_016801055.1. Taxonomy (NCBI): domain Eukaryota; kingdom Viridiplantae; phylum Streptophyta; class Magnoliopsida; order Apiales; family Araliaceae; genus Panax; species Panax notoginseng. The sequence continues at coordinate 21,716,041 of CM029023.1, read as the reverse complement.
CGAGCAAGACGTTCAAGGGAATAAGTCTCCCGTATCGGCAAGAAATGAGCAGACTTGGTTAATCTATCAACAATAACCCAAATAGCATCTATGCCTTGAGAAACCTTTGGAAGACCCGTAACAAAATCTATGGTAACGTGTTCCCACTTCTATTTTGGAATCTCAAGTGGCTGCAATGGACACTTTGGCACTTGATGCTCCACCTTTACACGTTGACAAGTTAAATACCTCGAGATAAACTTCGTGATCTCTCTCTTTATATTGCTCCACCAAAATGTATGTCGAAGATCACGATACATTTTTGTACTTCCAGGGTGAATTGCAAACGGTGTGTTGTGTGCCTCCATCATGATTCTATGTTTCAAGTTAGAATCGTCAGGAACGCAAAGTCTGGAGTTGACTCGAAGTATTCCTTCTTCATCTATTCTTGCTTTTGGAATAGCACCTTCTTGCACTTTCTTCTTCATACGCATCAGCTTCGAGTCTATGGCTTGATCAACTTTAACTTTATCGATTAAAGTTAGCTCTATGCGTATACTTAACATCATCATATGGGTCCTTGGAGTCTTGAACTCTATCTTCATCTTTTGTAAATCACGCAGAATGGGCCTTTGTGTTGACAGTATCGCACTCGTTCCTGCATATGATATGGGGTTTTAGAAATGGGCTTTGTACCAAGTTCAAGATCAATAAAGAATTCAGCTTCACGTTCAGGGGGTAGACCGGGAAGTTCTTTAGGAAATACGTCAGGAAATTCACTAACAACAGAAATATTTTTCAAATCTGACGTGTTTTTATTCAACTCCATGACATGGGCTAAGAAAGCTTGACATCCGTTTTTTAATAAACGAATGGCTTTATGGCTTGATATGACAATGATTGACTTTAATGGTTTAGTTGCTTGAATTCGCATAATAGATTGGTTAGGAATATGAAAACTCACAACCTTACGAAAATAATCAATTTTAGCATGATGAGTAGTTAACCAATCAATCCCTAAAATCACATCAAAAGCAAGTATCTTTAAAGAGATAAAGTCAACAAGTAATGTGATGGTGCCAACTTGGATCAAACAAGATTTATAAATAGTGGATGTAATGAAAGTTTCTCCTAATGGAGTCTCCACAGATAAGTCAAAGTCTAATTTCTCCGGAGTCAAGTTTAAACGTTGAGCACAAGCAGGAGAGATAAATGAATGGGTAGCACCGGTATCTAGTAAGGTATAAACTTCGCAAGAATTTATGATTAGCTTACCCGTGATCACCTCATTTGGGTTCCTCGCATTTTGACCGGTCACGACAAACGCTCTTCCAGGAACCGTTGACTTTGACTTTTCTAGAACAGCCTTTTGAGTCATCATCCCCGCTGGACTTGATTTCGCTACAGTAAAATCTCGAGCGATATGTCCTTCCTTTCCACAGTTATAACATACCTTGAACTGTTGTGGACAGTTTGGGCTGATGTGTCCCTCTTTTCCACATTTATAGCATATGACCGGTGGTCGTTCTCCTCCCTTAGAAACATTTGATACTGGTGCTGACGTCTTCTCATTGTCATTGTTGAATCTCCTCTTTTTAAATTTCCACTTGGCTCGCCTCTCCTATTATCATGGCCACGATTACCACCAAAGTGGTTACCGCTTTTGTCTGAATTTTTCCCTCCCCGCTGATTATCATTGCTCCGATGACTGATGTCATCGGTATGACCCTGGTTGTGCTCCCTCGGTTGAACATACTCATTATCTCGCTCTAACAATTAAGCCCTATTGACAACATGTAACTATAGAGAAAATTCATGAGAAATGAGATATTGACGTATGTCGGGTTTCAAACCTCTCAGAAACATCCGCGTCATACGTTCCTCATTCTCCACTAAATGAGGTGCAAACCTGGATAACTCCGCGAACTTAGCCTCATACTGGGACACAGTCATGTTGTTCTGTTCCAGTCTAATAAACTCCACCTCCTTCATATGACGAATACTTTCAGGAAAGTACTTGTCATTGAACAGTTTCTGAAATATCTCTCAAGACATGCTGAGTGCGGCTGGATGTGTACGCTTCACAGATTCCCACTAGTAATCTGCTTCATTTTGGAACATAAAGGTGGCGAATGGAACCTTCTGTTCCTCCGTATATCCCAAGACATCGAATATCTTGGTAATTTGCTTGACCCACATTTCTGCCTTAATCGGATTCAGCTTTCCCCAAAATTCTGGTGATCCTAACTCTTTGAACTTCTTGGTTGTGACCAGCTGTGCATTGCCATTGTTTCTACCTGTATTTTGAACAGGAGTCTCCCTCGTCTGGTTTTGCATGAACCGCAAAAAGCTTCTAAATATCTCATCGTTCATCGTCTGCTCAGTGGTGTTGTTTACAGGAGAAACATTGTCTTCCTGTTGTACGTTCTCCTGATTGGTGAGTAAAGGTGTGACAATCCCAAAATAGGTCCATTCCACCCAACCTATTCTGAGTCGCCAAATACATGGTACAGAAAATAACTACAACTTTATTACAATAATTGTCGTGCAAAATACAACAACACATATGCTGTGAGTTTTAATACCAACTGTGACTCACGTCCCAACTATGGACAACACCTCACATTGATACATTACATAAAGGTACAGTCAATAACTGTTTTAGAAATTAAAATCTTTGGGAAGTGCTCAAGGAAACCTTCGTACATAGGAGGCCATGCGTTTAGGTTATGATAGATATCATATGTCCACAGAATTATCCTTGGTTAACCCAATAGACCCCAAAGAAAAACGAAAAGATTACTATCATATTCTTTCCAATGGTGAGTCTTCTCTTGACATATCATTATCTCCATTATCTCTAATTGAGAATTATACTTCCAACAAACACCAAGATTATATAGGTAGTGCTCGTAGATATACTCAGCAAGTGGATGAGCACAATCCTGTCTTATGATGACACGAGGTTGTATGTCATTAGACATCTTGTATGATAGTGGCAAAACACCCTTCCAACGTTGGGTTCGCCTCACTCTATTTGATTCACCAAATATAACTACTAAATGATGTATACAACACTTTTCTATACTGCTTAGGGAGAACCTCCACAGCTAGAGACCACCGTTCTATTTCTCCATTACCCTCGCTCGACCCAGCTACACTCTTATTACCTGAAAAGAATTGTGAAGCAAAGGGGTGAGCACAACTAGCTCAGTAAAGAATATCATGACTAAAGATAATTAAATTATCAATAGCCTTCATCAGTAATAAATCAGAGATTTAGAACATATGGTAGATGATAAAATTTTTCAACCATAGTTACAGCGGAACGAGCAATCCATCAGAAGAGTCAAATAGACCATAAAATCTATTATCTTCTCCACATTAAAAGTCCACCAACAATGTTTTATCCCTGTAACATTAATCAATAGTTCCTTTCCACAATTATATGAATAACTCATAATCATAATTGTAATTCTAAATTCCTCTTCGCATCTAGGACGAAGATAATTTTCATCACATGTCTTTACCTGAAACATCAAAGATCATGGTTATACCAAATCACAGTTCTTGTTTATAATCATACTAATAATTTCATCTTTACACTACGGCCAAAGATATTCATCAACATACCATCTTTGCACTACAGGCCAAAGATATTCAATAACAGGTTATATTTGCACTACGGGCCAAAGATATTCATCAACAATTCATCTTTGCACTACAAGCCAAGGATATTCCTCAACAGTTCATATTTGCACTACAGGCCAAATATATTCATTAACAGTTCATATTTGCACTACATGCCAAATATATTAATATCTCAAAGAAATATATAATCATTTCAGAATTTATATAAATAATAATTATAACCATGTTGATCATTTCACCTTTGCACTTAAGCCAAAGATATTCAATTATAAATTCAATGGTCATGATCATACCAGTCAACAATTCAACTTTGTATTACTTGTGACAACCCCAAAATAGGTCCATTCCATCCAACCTATTCTGAGTTGCCAAATACATGGTACAGAAAACAACTACAACTTTATTACAACAATTATCGTGCAAAATACAACAACACATATGTTGTGAGTTTGGATACAAATATATACCAAATGTCACCCATGTTTCAACCGTGGACATCACCTCACAATGACATCTTACATAAAGGTATAGTCAAAAACTGTTTTAGAAATTAGAATCTTTGGGAAGTGCTCAAGGAAACCTTCGTACATGGGAGGCCATGCGTCTAGGTTATGATAGATATCATATGGCCACAGAATTATCCTTGGTTGACCCAATAGACCCCAAAGAAAAACGAGAAGATTACTATCATATTCTTCCCAATGGTGAGTCTTCTCTTGACTTATCATTATCTCCACTGTCTCTAATTGAGAATTATACTTCAAACAAACACCAAGATTATATAGGTAGTGCTTGTAGATATACTCAGCAAGTGGATGAGCACAACCTTGTCTTATGATGACACGAGGTTGTATGTCGTTAGACATCTTGTATGATAGTGGCAAACCACCATTACAACGTTGAGTACACCTTACCCTATTGGATTTACCAAATAAAACTACTAAATGAACTTTTCTATACTGCTTCGGGAGAATATCCACAGCTAGAGACCACCGTTCTATTTCTCCGTTACCCTCGCTCGACCCAGCTACACTCTTATTACCTGAAAGGAATTGTGAAGCAAAAGGATGAGCACAACTAGCTCAGTAAAGAATATCATGACTAAAGATAATTAAATTATCAATAGCCTTCATCAATAATAAATCAGATATTTAGAACATATGGTAAATGATAAAAATTTCAACCATAGTTGCAGTGGAACGAGCAATCCATTAGAAGAGTTAAATAGACTATAAAGTCTATTATATTCTCCATGTTAAAAATCCACCAATAATGTTTTATCCCTGTAACATCAATCAACAATTCTGGTCCACAATCATATGAATAACTTATAATCATAACTGTAGTTCTAAATTCCTCTTCTCATCTAGGGCGAAGATAATTTTTATCACCTATCTTTACCTGAAACATCAAAGATCATGGTTACACCAAATCACATTTCCTGTTCATAATCATACTAATAACTTCATCTTTGCACTACGGCCAAAGATATTCATTTATATCACCAGTTGGTCATGTTTATCTCAACATCTATTCATCTTTGCACTACTGGCCAAAGATATTCAACAACATGTCATCTTTGCACTACGGGCCAAAGATATTCATCAACAATTCATCTTTGCACTACAGGCCAAAGATATTCATCAATATTTCATCTTTGCACTACAGGCCAAAGATATTCCTCAACAGTTTATATTTGCACTACGGCCAAATATATTCATCAACAGTTCATATTTGCACTACAGGCCAAATATATTAATATCTCAAAGAAATATATAATCATTTATATAAACAATAATTACAACCCTGTTGATCATTTCACCTTTGCACTTAAGCTAAAGATATTCAATTATAAATTCAATGGTCATGATCATACTAGTCAATAATTCAACTTTTCTCTACTGGCCAAAGAGAACCCAAAGTCATGATCATACCAATAATCTACCCATCTTTACACTCAAGTGAATGAAAATTTCAACATCAGGGTTAAAAAAATGTTATATATGATAATAAAAATAATATGATCAACATATAGATTTAATCTCAAGAGTAATATTCATAAATCAACTATAATTTGGTTAGAAAAAAGAAACCAATTTTATCGTGAATAGTAACTCGTGAATAGTAACTCATGAATAATAACTCGTGAATAGTAACTCATTAATAGTAACCCCGACACAAAAAGGTAGAAATTCTATAATAAAATACATACTAATATTTCGGTATAATGATATTGAAAGAATAATATTTCTTAAGCTTATAAACAATTTATTTTAATTGTTTACACTTTACTAAATAATGCATTTAATCATTCTAAAATTCCAAACTCATAAGATTTTATCACAAATAATCAAAACCCTCATCAAAAATCTGTATATACCTCATATAGGATTCTCAAGTCATAAAATCCTATTTTCCAATTTTCTTACTTCACAAAACATATTTAATTCATTTACTCATAACTATACTATTTTCATGAAAAATACCAAATCAGTTCCAAAAATATTTCTTTTCTGGGATTTAGCATAATATAGTCTCATAGTGAACATATATTTTTCTCAGAATTTTTAAAAGTCATGTACTATTTTTCATATGGCCAAAATAGCCGAATATTTAGACATTTATCAAAAATTGTATTTTTATCTAAAAATTCTGAAATTCACAGAGTATACTCCTATCACATACATGTACTCCCAATAAAAATTTCATCAATTTTGGAGTTAACCACAAGAAGTTATAAGCAATTACTTTTAAAATAGTCTTTTCTTATAAAATTCATAACTCTTAATCTATACATCCAAAAATCACCATTTTTGGACACAATCAAGTAAACTCATCAAAATATCATTTCAAATTTTTCCAGAATTTTCTGAAGGTCAGAAGAAGTACGAACTGAAAAACATAATAACCCTTAAAATCCCTTACCTCAAAAGAGCAGTACTTCTGATCGGTATAAGGCTGAAGAAAACTTGCACTGATGAATAGAAACTTACAAAGTATCTAAATACTCACAAAATACACTCAATAATCTAGAGAGAGAAAGAGAGAAAACTTATGAATTCTGGTGTGATTTTCAATTCTAACTTAGCCCTCTATTTATAGGAAAATGTTAGCACGCCGAAGTAGACTTAACCTGCAACCTGATGACTTTACCTGCTACTATTCTCACCCACCACATTTGAATAAAAATCTCAGCACATTTCTTCACCAACCAAGAGTGGGGCCCACCAATTCTAGAATTTTCTACCAAAATGATTAACTCCGAAAATTCAACAATTTCTGAACCAGTCATCTCGTAAAATTTATAACAAATTATACGTTCATTTTTAACGGTTCAAAATTTGTGAAAATATACTCAACTTATATATGTATAACATATCCAAATATTTCCACGATCCAACGGTCGGATTAAAAATTATAACCCTCGCAAAATATCTCAAAAACCCTAATTTGATTTTCAATACCTCCGTTCCGACCAAAATATAGATAAAACACCTCAACATTAACTCCTTCATTTTTAACCACAAAAATATATCCCTCATTTATATCCACATAAAATAAATATTTCCTTATCATATGAATCAATAATTAATTATTCACAGATAATATTACAGAATCACATTTATGACAACCAGACCGTTCCCAGGAAAGAGGGGGCTTTCCAATAAGGATTTATCTTTATTGGCGCGCAATTAGGTGACCAAACCTCTCCTTAGACAGAACTTTTTAGACATTACCAATAATGTTATCTAATAATATTATTCAAATAATATGAATTATTGATCTGATAATGGAAAATACTATGCAATGACAATTATTGAACAACAATAATATAAAATTTCAACGTACCAATTATTGAATCAATAAAATAAAATATTGAACAGTAATTACTGTAACAATTATTGATTAGTGCCTTCTTACGTAAGAATCAATAATTTCAAAAATACTATGCAATACCGTGTGCTACTGTGCAATAACGCGTATTACTGTATTTTAACCACCGGGTATTCCAACAGTGTTAACGGTAACAACTACGCCGTTATTTGTAAAAACTCAAATTTGTCGTTTTCTTCACCCGACAGTTATTCTGTTATGGGGCCCATAAATGGCTGCGCCGTCGTACGAATATTTCCCGACAGAAAGAATATTCCACGACCAAACGAATATTCCCCGACAACAATGAATATTTTATAACCACTTGTATATTTTGAAAAAAAAAATTCATATATAACCCTTAACTTTAACATTTATCAATTTAACCATCAATTCCTAAAATCACATCAAAAGCAAGTATCTTTAAAGAGATAAGATCAACAGGTAATGTGATAGTGCCAACTTGGATCATGCAAGATTTATAAACTGTAGATGTAACGAAAGTTTCACCCAACGGAGTTTCAACAGATAAGTTAAAGTCCAATTTCTCCGGAGTCAAGTTTAAACGTTGAGCACAAATAGGAGAGATAAAAGAATGGGTAGAACCGGTATCTAGTAAAGTATAAACTTCGCAAGAATTCAAGATTAGCTTACCCGTGATCACCTCGTTCGGGTTTCTCGCGTTTTGGCCAGTAACGACAAACGCCCTTCCAGGAACCGCTGATTTCGACTTATCCGGGACAGCTTTTGGAGTCACCATCCCCACTGAACTTGGTTTTGCTACAGAACACTCTCGAGCTATATGACCCTCCTTTCCACAGTTATAACATACCTTGGATTGTTGTGGTCAGTTTGGGCTGATATGTCCCTCTTTCCCACATTTGTAACATACGACCGGTGGTCGTTCTCCTCCCCTAGAAACAGTTGATGTTTGTGCTGACGTCTTCACGTTATCATTGTTGTACCTTCTCTTCTTGAAATCTCCTCCCGACTCGCTCCTTCTATTATCACGACCACGATTACCACCAGAGTGGTTACCGCTTTTGTCCGAATGTTTTCCTCCTTGCTGGTTTTCATTGCTTCGATGACTGCCGCCACCGGTATGACCCTGGTTGTGGTCCCTCGGTTGCACATACTCATTATCTCGCTCTAATAATTGAGCCCTGTTTACAACATCTGAATATAAAGAAAATTTATGAGAGATAAGATATTGCCGAATCTCGGGTTTTAGACCTCTCAAAAACATCCTTGTCATTCGTTCCTCATTTTCGACCAAATGAGGTGCAAACCTGGATAACTCTGCAAACTTCGCCTCGTACTGGGACACCGTCATGTTGTTTTGTTCCAGTCTAATAAACTCAACCTCCTTCATATGACGAATACTTTCAGGAAAGTACTTGTCATTGAACAGTTTTTGAAATGTTTCCTAGGACATGTTGAGTGCGTCAGGCTGGGTACGCTTCACAGACTCCCACCAGTAGTCTGCCTCACCGCGGAACATAAATGTGGCGAATGGAACCTTCTGTTCCTCCGTGCATCCCAAGACATCAAATATCTTGGTAATTTGCTTGACCCACGTTTCCGCCATGATCGGATCCGGCTTTCCCTTAAATTCTGGTGGTCCCAATTCTTTGAACTGCTTAGCTGTGACAAACCGCGCGTTGTTATCATTTCCACCCGTATTCTGCACACGAGTCTCCCTCGTCTGATTTTGCATGAACTGCAAAAAGCTCCTAAACATTCCATCATTCATCGTTTGCTCGGTAACGTTGTTTACAGGAGGAATATTGCCTTCCTGTTGCACGTTCCCCTGGGTAGTGATCAAAGGTGTCTCCACGGTCTGATTTACTCCATTATTAACGTTCTCAGCTGCCATTCTTAAATACTGCCATAAAACAAGGGTTAATAGTCATGTCATATATTATCCCTATACTCTGACCGACCAAATAAACACCAAATAAACTTAGTCAGGTCATACTAGCGAAGGAATTCCCCGTCTCTCCCCTTCCTAGTTCTTGTCTCACATCTCAGCCAGGGATCATATCCCTAAGCTCTGATACCAACTGTGACGCCCCCAGAATAGGTATACAACACCCATTCTGAGTCGCCAAATACATGGTACAGAAAGCAAACTACAACTTCAATAATACAATTGTCGTGCAAAATACGACAACACATACTGTGAGTTTAAATACAAATATTGTCTTCTGGACAATATCCACACTCAAATAAATCCTCATTACAATTATTCAAACACTATTTTACAGAAATAGTGAGGACTGCTAATACATCTTTCTAGAACCATCACTCCATACCCCGACTAGATCCTGCTATGTTCTCACCTCCTGAGAAGAAAAATGGAACAAAAAGGAAAAGGGTGAGCTCAACTAGCCCAGTAAAGAATATTATGACTAAGATAATATACAACAAATTATCGTTAGTCTTCAACAGGGAAAAATCTGATAAAATATAATCGACAACAAGTTTTAGATCAACAACTGCAGCGGAAACAGCAAACCATTAGAAGAGTCAAGTAGAGAAAGAATTCTACTATCTTCTAAGATTTAAAAGTCCATCATCAATATTTTATCCCTGTAACATCAATTAATAATCATCTTTAACCAAATATTCATCTTTGCACTACAGGCCAAAGATATTCATTTGTATCATCAGTCGGTCATGTTCATCTCAACACCTGTTCATCTTTGCACTACAGGCCAAAGATATTCATCAAGTAATTATACATCTTTGCACTACAGGCCAAAGATATTCAGTAATATCATCATTTAGGACTGAGGATGATGAAAAATATCTTAAAGAGAACGAATCCAATGAGACAGAAGGACAAATAGTAGGGATTCGTATAACAGTTTATCCAAGATCAATAATACTTCATAATAATCAATTGTGAAGCAGAATTCAAAAATAAAGATCAAAACATGGATACAATCAAAGATAGTAACCATAATAGACATCTTGGGCAAAAAGGGAAAATTTTATTTTTCGGTGAATAGTGCCGTATTCGTGAATAGTGCCGTATACGTGAATAGTGCCGTATACGTGAATAGTAACCCCCGACACAAAAAATTCCAAATTTGATAAAAACTCATATCAATATTTCAGCATAATGATATTGAAGAAAATAATATCATTAAGAAGAAAATAATATCCCTTACCTCAAAATATCAGTACTTCTGGTCGGAATACCGGTATAAGGCTGAAAGAAACTTGCTCTGATGAATAGAAACTCTCAAAGTATCTAAATACTCACAAAATACACTCAATAATCTAGAGAGAGAAAGAGAGAAAACTTGTTTCTGGTGTGATTTTCAATTCTAACTTAGCCCTCTATTTATAGGAAAATTTTGGTAGGTTTGACCTGCAACCTGATGGCTTTACCTGCTACTATTCCCACCCACCACATTTAAAATATAATTCAGCACATTTCTTCACCAACCACAAGTGGGGCCCACCAATTCTAGAATTTTCCACCAAAATGATAAACTCCGAAAATTCAACAATTTCTGAACCAGTCATCTTGTAAAATTCGTAATAAATCATACGTTCATTTTTAACGGTTCAAAATTTGTGGACATATACTCAACTTATATATGTATAACATATCCAAAAATTACCACGATCCAACGGTCGGATTAAAAATTATAACCCCCGCAAACTATCTCAAAAACCCTGATTTTTAATACCTCCATTCCGACAAAAATACTGACAAAAACCTCAACATTAACTCCTTCATTTTTAACCACAAAAATATATCCCTCATTTATATCCACATAAAATAAATATTTCCTTATCATATGAATCAATAATTAATTATTCACAAATAATATTACAGAATCACATTTATGACAACCAGGCCGTTCCCAGGAAAGAGGGGGCTTTCCAATAAGGATTTCTCCTTACTGGCGCGCAATTAGATGACCAAACCTCTCCTTAGACAGAACTTTCTAGACATTGCCAATAATGTTATCTAATAATATTATTCAAATAATATGAATTATTGATCTGATAAATGAAAATACTGTGCAGCAACAATTATTGAAACAACAATAATATAAAATATCAACGCAGCAATTATTGAATCAATAAAATAAAATATTGAATAATAACTACTGTAACAATTATTGAGTAGTGCCTTCTTACGTAAGAATCAATAATTGGTGCAATACCGTGTGCTACTGTATTTTAACCACCGGGTATTCCAACAGTATTAACGGTAACAACTACGCCGTTATTTATAAACAACTTATACTTGTCGTTTTCTTCATCCAATCGCTTTTCGTTATGGGGCCCACACAAGGCTGCGTCGTCGTACGAATATTCCCGACAGCAAGAATATTCCACGACCAACCGAATATTCACCGACCAAAAATAAATATTTTATAACCACTTGCTTATTTTGCAAAATTTGCACATTTCACCCATAACCAAAGTATTATATCAAATTAACCCCTTATTATTCACAATAATATTTAGAGAAAATTTGATTTTATTCATTAATAAGTTGGGGTCTTACAACCTCCCCTCCTTATGAAATTTCGTCCTCGAAATTGACATACGTACCTGATGTTTCAAAAAGGTGAGGATACCTCGCTTTCATTTCTGATTCCAACTCCCAGGTCATTTCTTCAATAGCATGGTTTCTCCACAAAACCTTAACTTGTGGTATAACCTTCGTGCGTAGGACATGCTATTTCCTATCCAAGATCTTAACAGGTACCTCCTCGTACGTTAAATCTTCAGCTATTTCGTCTGGTTCTAACTCAATAATGTGGTTCGGGTCTTTAACATATTTACGAAGCATAGATATGTGAAAAACATTATGAACACGAGACATGCTTGGAGGTAATGCGAGTCTATATGCCACATTTCCTATTCGCTCAAGAATCTCAAATGGACCAACAAATCTTGGATTGAGCTTTCCTCTCTTCCCAAATCTTGTAACTCCCTTCCATGGTGCAACACGTAACAATACATGATCCCCAATATTAAATTCCACGTCCTTCCGATGAAGATCCGCATAACTCTTTTGTCGATCCTGTGCCGTTTGTATACGTTGTCGAATCGTTTGGATCTTCTCTGTAGTAATGCGTACCAATTTTGGTCCCAACAATGTTGCTTCACCCACCTCGTCCCAGCATACTGGAGAACGACATTTTCTTCCATACAACGCCTCAAATGGAGCCATACCTATGCTCGCCTGATAACTGTTGTTGTAGGAGAATTCCACCAATGGTAGGTACTTATCCCAACTCCCTTTGAGATCTAGGACACAAAGTCTTAATAGATCTTCAAGAGTTTGAATAGTCCTCTCTGATTGTCCGTCCGTTTGAGGATGGTATGCTGAACTGAATCGTAAATCCGTGCCCATAGCTTTCTGCAAGCTAACCCAAAATCGTGAAGTGAATCTTGGGTCACGATCCGAAACTATGGATACTGGCATGCCATGCAATCTCACAATCTCGTTCACGTACATACTAGCAAGACGTTCAAGAGAATAAGTCTCACTTATCGGCAAGAAATGAGCGGACTTGGTTAATCTATCAACAATAACCCAAATCGCATCTATGCCTTGAGAAACCTTGGGAAGACCTGTAACAAAATCCATAGTAATGTGTTCCCACTTCCATTTCGGAATCTCAAGTGGTTGCAATGGACCCTTTGGTACTTGATGCTCCGCTTTTACACGTTGACAAGTTAAACATCTCGAGATAAACTCCGCGATCTCTCTTTTCATATTGCTCCACCAAAATGTATGTCGAAGATCGTGATACATTTTGGTACTCCCAGGATGGATTGCAAACGTGTGTTGTGTGCCTCCATCATTATTCTATGCTTCAAGTCAAAATCGTTAGGAACACAAAGTCTGGAGTTGACTCGAAGTATTCCTTCTTCATCGATTCTTGCTTCTGGAATAGCACCTTCTTGCACTTTCTTCTTCATACGCATCAGCTCTATATCCGTAGCTTGAGCAGCTTTAACTTTATCGATTAAAGTCGGTTCTACTCGTATATTTGATATCATCATGTGGGTACTTGGAGCCTTCATCTCTATCTCCATCCTTTGCAAGTCATACAAAATGGGCCTTTGTGTTAAAAACATTGCACTCGTACCCGCATATGATCTTCTACTCAATGCGTCAGCTACTACGTTTGCTTTTCCAGGATGGTATTGGATGGTATGATCGTAATCTTTCAACAGCTCAAGCCAACGTCGTTGCCGCATGTTGAGTTCCTTTTGGGTGAAGAAATATTTGAGGCTTTTATGATCTGTATAGATCTCCACTTTCTCCCCATACAGGTAGTGTCTCCAGATCTTCAACGCAAAAACGACTGCTGCCAACTCCAAATCATGAGTAGGATAATTCCTCTCATATTCTTTGAGTTGTCGTGAGGCATAGGCTATGACTTTCCCATGTTGCATGAGAACACATCCTAACCCTTTGCTTGAAGCATCGCTGTAGATAACAAATCCATCCGAACCAGATGGTATTGTCAAAACAGGTGCCGAAATGAGTCTCCTCTTGAGTTCTTGGAAACTCTTCTCGCATTCCTCACTCCATACGAATTTTGTATCTTTCCGAGTCAGCTGAGTTAACGGAGTAGCGATTCGAGAAAATCCTTCCACAAATCTCCGATAATAACCAGCTAAGCCCAGAAAGCTACGTACTTCGGTTACCGACTTCGGTTGCTCCCAACTTTGTATGGCTTCAATCTTCGCCGGGTCGACAGATACTCCATGTTTTGACACCACGTGCCCAAGGAATGCTACTTCCTCAAGCCAGAACTCGCATTTCTTCAGTTTGGCATATAGCTTGTTTTCACGAAGCCTTTGCAGTACCAGCTTCAAATGGCGCTCATGATCTTCACGACTTTTGGAATAGATGAGGATGTCATCAATAAAGACAACAACGAACTGATCCAAATATTCTTTGAATACACGGTTCATCATATCCATGAAGGCAGCAGGAGCATTAGTCAATCCAAAAGACATTACTAAGAATTCATAATGCCCGTACCGAGTTCTGAAGGCAGTCTTTGGAATATCCTCAGTTTTAATCTTCAGCTGATGATATCCAGAACGAAGATCGATCTTTGAAAAGAATTGTGCTCCTTGCAACTGGTCAAACAGGTCATCAATGCGAGGTAGCGGATACCTATTCTTGATGGTGACATGGTTCAATTCTCGATAGTCAATACAAAGTCGCATACTCCCGTCTTTCTTCTTTACGAATAAAACAGGAGCACCCCAAGGAGACGTACTTGGACGAATAAAACCGATGTCCAACAACTCCTGTAGTTGGACTTTTAACTCCTGAAGTTCAATAGGAGCCATTCGATATGGGGTTTTAGAAATGGGCTTTGTACCGGGTTCAAGGTCAATAAAGAATTCAATTTCTCGTTCCGGGGGTAGACCGGGAAGTTCTTCAGGAAATACATCGGAAAATTCTCTTACAATAGAAATATTATTCAAATCTGACTTGTCTTTGTTCAAATCCATAACATGGGCTAAGAAAGCTTGACATCCGTTTTTCAATAAACGAATAGCTTTGTGGCTTGATATGACAGTGACTGATTTTAGTGGTTTAGTAGTTTGAATTCGTATGACAGGTTGGTTAGGAATATGAAAACTAACAACCTTACGAAAACAATCAATTTTAGCATGATGAGTGGTTAACCAATCAATTCCTAAAATCACATCAAAAGCAAGTATCTTTAAAGAGATAAGATCAACAGGTAATGTGATAGTGCCAACTTGGATCATGCAAGATTTATAAACTGTAGATGTAACGAAGGTTTCACCCAACGGAGTTTCAACAGATAAGTTAAAGTCCAATTTCTCCGGAGTCAAGTTTAAACGTTGAGCACAAGCAGGAGAGATAAAAGAATGGGTAGAACCGGTATCTAGTAAAGTATAAACTTCGCAAGAATTCAAGATTAGCTTACCCGTGATCACCTCGTTCGGGTTTCTCGCGTTTTGGCCAGTAACGACAAACGCCCTTCCAGGAACCGCTGATTTCGACTTATCCGGGATAGCTTTTGGAGTCACCATCCCCACTGAACTTGGTTTTGCTACAGAACACTCTCGAGCTATATGACCCTCCTTTCCACAGTTATAACATACCTTGGATTGTTGTGGGCAGTTTGGGCTGATATGTCCCTCTTTCCCACATTTGTAACATACGACCGTGGTCGTTCTCCTCCCCTAGAAACAGTTGATGTTTGTGCTGACGTCTCACGTTATCATTGTTGTACCTTCTCTTCTTGAAATCTCCTCCCGACTCGCTCCTTCTATTATCACGACCACGATTACCACCAGAGTGGTTACCGCTTTTGTCCGAATGTTTTCCTCCTTACTGGTTTTCATTGCTTCGATGACTGCCGCCACCGGTATGACCCTGGTTGTGGTCCCTCGGTTGCACATACTCATTATCTCGCTCTAATAATTGAGCCCTGTTTACAACATCTGAATATAAAGAAAATTTATGAGAGATAAGATATTGCCGAATCTCGGGTTTTAGACCTCTCAGAAACATCCTTGTCATTCGTTCCTCATTTTCGGCCAAATGAGGTGCAAACCTGGATAACTCTGCAAACTTCGCCTCGTACTGGGACACCGTCATGTTGTTTTGTTCCAGTCTAATAAACTCAACCTCCTTCATATGACGAATACTTTCAGGAAAGTACTTGTCATTGAACAGTTTTTGAAATGTTTCCCAGGACATGTTGAGTGCGTCAGGCTGGGTACGCTTCACAGACTCCCACCAGTAGTCTGCCTCACCGCGGAACATAAATGTGGCGAATGGAACCTTCTGTTCCTCCGTGCATCCCAAGACATCAAATATCTTGGTAATTTGCTTGACCCACGTTTCCGCCATGATCGGATCCGGCTTTCCCTTAAATTCTGGTGGTCCCAATTCTTTGAACTGCTTAGCTGTGACAAACCGCGCGTTGTTATCATTTCCACCCGTATTCTGCACATGAGTCTCCCTCGTCTGATTTTGCATGAACTGCAAAAAGCTCCTAAACATTCCATCATTCATCGTTTGCTCGGTAACGTTGTTTACAGGAGGAATATTGCCTTCCTGTTGCACGTTCCCCTGGGTAGTGATCAAAGGTGTCTCCACGGTCTGATTTACTCCATTATTAACGTTCTCAGCTGCCATTCTTAAATACTGCCATAAAACAAGGGTTAATAGTCATGTCATATATTATCCCTATACTCTGACCGACCAAATAAATACCAAATAAACTTAGTCAGGTCATACTAGCGAAGGAATTCCCCGTCTCTCCCCCTCCTAGTTCTTGTCTCACATCTCAGCCAGGGATCATATCCCTAAGCTCTGATACCAACTGTGACGCCCCCAGAATAGGTATACAACACCCATTCTGAGTCGCCAAATACATGGTACAGAAAGCAAACTACAACTTCAATAATACAATTGTCGTGCAAAATACGACAACACATACTGTGAGTTTAAATACAAATATTGTCTTCTGGACAATATCCACACTCAAATAAATCCTCATTACAATTATTCAAACACTATTTTACAGAAATAGTGAGGACTGCTAATACATCTTTCTAGAACCATCACTCCATACCCCGACTAGATCCTGCTATGTTCTCACCTCCTGAGAAGAAAAATGGAACAAAAAGGAAAAGGGTGAGCTCAACTAGCCCAGTAAAGAATATTATGACTAAGATAATATACAACAAATTATCGTTAGTCTTCAACAGGAAAAAATCTGATAAAATATAATCGACAACAAGTTTTAGATCAACAACTGCAGCGGAAACAGCAAACCATTAGAAGAGTCAAGTAGAGAAAGAATTCTACTATCTTTAAGATTTAAAAGTCCATCATCAATATTTTATCCCTGTAACATCAATTAATAATCATCTTTAACCAAATATTCATCTTTGCACTACAGGCCAAAGATATTCATTTGTATCATCAGTCGGTCATGTTCATCTCAACACCTGTTCATCTTTGCACTACAGGCCAAAGATATTCATCAAGTAATTATACATCTTTGCACTACAGGCCAAAGATATTCAGTAATATCATTATTTAGGACTGAGGATGATGAAAAATATCTTAAAGAGAACGAATCCAATGAGACAGAAGGACAAATAGTAGGGATTCGTATAACAGTTTATCCAAGATCAATAATACTTCATAATAATCAATTGTGAAGCATAATTCAAAAATAAAGATCAAAACATGGATACAATCAAAGATAGTAACCATAATAGACATCTTGGGCAAAAAGGGAAAATTTTGTTTTTCGGTGAATAGTGCTGTATTCGTGAATAGTGCCGTATACGTGAATAGTAACCCCCGACACAAAAAATTCCAAATTTGATAAAAACTCATATCAATATTTCAGCATAATGATATTGAAGAAAATAATATCATTAAGAAGAAAATAATATCCCTTACCTCAAAATATCAGTACTTCTGGTCGGAATACCGGTATAAGGCTGAAAGAAACTTGCTCTGATGAATAGAAACTCTCAAAGTATCTAAATACTCACAAAATACACTCAATAATCTAGAGAGAGAAAGAGAGAAAACTTGTTTCTGGTGTGATTTTTAATTCTAACTTAGCCCTCTATTTATAGGAAAATTTTGGTAGGTTTGACCTGCAACCTGATGGCTTTACCTGCTACTATTCCCACCCACCACATTTAAAATATAATTCAGCACATTTCTTCACCAACCACAAGTGGGGCCCACCAATTCTAGAATTTTCCACCAAAATGATAAACTCCGAAAATTTAACAATTCTGAACCAGTCATCTTGTAAAATTCGTAATAAATCATACGTTCATTTTTAACGGTTCAAAATTTGTGGACATATACTCAACTTATATATGTATAACATATCCAAAAATTACCGATCCAACGGTCGGATTAAAAATTATAACCCCCGCAAACTATCTCAAAAACCCTGATTTTTAATACCTCCATTCCGACAAAAATACTGACAAAAACCTCACATTAACTCCTTCATTTTTAACCACAAAAATATATCCCTCATTTATATTCACATAAAATAAATATTTCCTTATCATATGAATCAATAATTAATTATTCACAAATAATATTACAGAATCACATTTATGACAATCAGGCCGTTCCCAGGAAAGAGGGGGCTTCCCAATAAGGATTTCTCCTTACTGGCGCGCAATTAGATGACCAAACCTCCCTTAGACAGAACTTTCTTGACATTGCCAATAATGTTATCTAATAATATTATTCAAATAATATGAATTATTGATCTGATAAATAAAAATACTGTGCAGCAACAATTATTGAAACAACAATAATATAAAATATCAACGCAGGAATTATTGAATCAATAAAATAAAATATTGAAAAATAACTACTGTAACAATTATTGAGTAGTGCCTTCTTACGTAAGAATCAATAATTGGTGCAATACCTTGTGCTACTGTATTTAAACCACCGGGTATTCCAACAGTATTAACGGTAATAACTACGCCGTTATTTATAAACAACTTATACTTGTCGTTTTCTTCATCCAATCGCTTTCCGTTATGGGGCCCACACAAGGCTGCGTCGTCGTACGAATATTCCCCGACAGCAAGAATATTCCACGACCAACCGAATATTCACCGACCAAAAATAAATATTTTATAACCACTTGCATATTTTGTAAAATTTTGCACATTTCACCCATAACCAAAGTATTATATCAAATTAACCCCTTATTATTCACAATAATATTTAGAGAAAATTTGATTTTATTCATTAATAAGTTGGGGTCTTACACTTGACCTGCTACCTGATGGCTTTACCTGCTACTATTCCATCCACCAAAAATCAGCCATCATTCCCAACAACCAAAAGTGGGCCCACCCATTTCTAGAAATATTCTACCAAATTCATTTATAAACCTAATTTTCGAATCAGTCACCTCTTAAAATTCATAATAAATCATTCATTCATTTTAAACGGTTCAAAATTTGTGAACATATACTCAACTTATATATGTATAACATATCCAAAAATCATAACGATCCAACGGCCAGATTAAAAATTATAACTCACACAATAAAGTTGTAAGAACACTGATTTGATCTTTAAATACCTCCAATCCGACAAAATACTGATAAAATACCTCAACATTAATTCCTTCATTTATAACCACATAAATAAATTCATCATTTATATCCACATCAAATAAATATTTCATTACCATATAGATCAATAATTAATTATTCACAAATAATATTACAGAATCACAATTATGACAACCAGGTCGTTCCCAGGAAAGAGGGGGCTTTTCAATAAGGATTTCTCCTTACTTGCGCGAATTAGATGACCAAACCTCTCCTTGACAGAACTTTCTAGACATTGCCAATAATGTTATCTAATAATATTATTCAAATATATGAATTAATGATCTGATAATGAAAATACTGTGCAGTCACAATTATTGAAACAACAATAATATAAAATATCAACGTAGCAATTATTGATTCAATAAAATAAAATATTAAACAGAAATTACTGTAACAATTATGAGTAGTGCATTCTCACGTAAGAATTAATAATTGAAAAATTATTGTGTAATACCGTGTGCTACTGTGCAACTACACGCATTATTATATTTTAACCACCAGGTATTCTAACAGTGTTAACGGTAACAACTACGCCGTTATTTATAAAAACTCAATTTTGTCATTTTTTTTCATCCGACAGTAATTCTGTTATGGGGCCCACAAATGGCTGCGCCGTCGTACGAATATTCCCTGACAGAAAGAATATTCCACGACTAAACGAATATTCCCCGACAACAATGAATATTTTATAACCACTTGCGTATTTTGAATTTTTTTTTTCATATATCACCCTTAACTTTAGCTTTTATCAATTAACCATTTACTGAATAGGAAAATTGAATACTTTTATTTCATAAAATTCGGGGTCTTACAAAAGGTGTCTCTACGGTCTCATTTACTCCACTGTAAACATTCTCGGTTGCCATTCTCAAATACTGCTATAAAACAAGGTTAATTATAAAAATTAACATACCACATAATACCCTATATTATGACCGACCAACAAATAAGCTTAGGTAAGACACACCAGCGAATGATTACTCGTCTCTCCCCTCCTAGTTCTATTCCCCGATCTCCGCTAGAGACCATATCCCTAAGCTTTGATACCAACTGTGACGCTCCCAAAATAGGTATACAACACTCATTCTGGGTCGCCAAATTCATGGTACAGAAACAACTACAACTTTATTAATTCAATTGTCGTGCAAAATACGATAACACATAAAACTGTGAGTTTAAAAATAAATATTGTCTTCTAGACAATATCCACACACAATAAGTCCTCATTACAATTATTGATAAACTATTTTACAAATATAGTGAGGACTACAAAAATAACTTTCTAGAACCTTCATTCCATACCCCGAGTCTAGTACTCGCTACATTCTCACCTCCTGAGAAGAAAAATGGAACAAAAAAAAAATGGTGAGCTCAACTAGCCTAGTAAAAAGCATTATGACTAAGATAAAATAGAACAAATTATCGTTAGTTCTCAACAGAGAAAAATCTAATAGAATACAATAGACAACAAGTTTTAAATCAATATTTGCAGCGAAAATAATAATTCATTAAAAGAGTTAAGTAGAGAATGAAATCTACTATCATCTATGAATTTAAAAGTCCATCATCAATATTTTATCCCTGTAATATCAATCAATATACATCTTGAATCAAATATTCATCTTTGCACTACAGGCCAAAGATATTCATCTGTTGGTCATGTTCATCTCAACACCTGTCCATCTTTGCACTACGGGCCAAAGTTATTCATTAAAAATCATTTATCTTTGCACTACAGGCCAAAGATATTCAGAAATATCATTATTTAGGACTGAGGATGATGAAAAATATTTTAAAAAAAATGAATCCAGTGAAACAAAAGAACAAATATTAAGGATTCGTACTTTAAACAATCCAAGTTCATAAATACTTCATAAATAACCATAGTGGAGTAAAATTTAAGAATGAAGATCAAAATATGGATACAATCAAAGCTAGTATCCATAATAGATATCTTGGATAAAAAATGAAAATTTAATTTTTCTGTAAATAGTGTCGTATTCGTGAATAGTGTCGTATACATAAAAGTGTCGTACGTGAATAGTAACCCCGACACTAAAAGACAAGAATTTTACAAGAAAAATCTTATCAATATTCCGACAAAAGTATATTGAAAGAAATAAAATCATTTATATAAAAAAAATAACATCCCTTACCTCGAAAAAGACAGTACTTCTGACTAGAATACTGGATATAGTGCTGAAGGAACTTACAACATATAGCAATACTCAAAGTATCAAAATACTCACAAGAATATGCTTGATAATATAGAGAGAGAAAAATTTAGTTTTCTGTGTGATTTTCAATTCTAATCTAACCACCCTATTTATAAGAAATTACACAAAAGCAGAAAATTTAATAAAATATTAATATATATTAAAAATTTCCTTCGCACCCAAAGAAACTAATTTAGCATGCTTTCAATACTAGTGGGGCCCCACCAACATAATAAAAATATTTTTCTTAAAAAAATAATTAAAACTTCAAAAGTTAATTATTCTAGAACTTCAATAAATCATAATAAATAGCCCTTTTATTAGAAAAATTTGAATCATATGTCCATTCTATAGAAAATTCAATTTTCTACAACTTTATAAGTTTAAGTTTTTTCCAATTCCAGACAGAAATTGACCGAAATCCACATACGGACGATTTACAAGCTATAATTAAATTTCAGTCAAAAATGGGGTCCACAAACATGAAAAAATGTTTTAAATATTTTTAGTAACAAAAATATTCTTCCTCCTCAATTACTCATATATATCAAATATTCATTGTAAAATATCACCATTAATATATTATTATAATATAATAATATATTCAATTGAATAATTTTATCAAAAAAGATAAAATATCAATTTTTAACAATTGTCACATTAAAAATTTTCTCCATCTATATCCACATAAAATGAATATTTTTCTTATCATATAAATCAATAATTAATTATTCACAAATAATATTAGAATCACAATACTGACAACCAGGCCGTTCCAAGGAAAGAGGGGGCTTTTCAATAAGGATTTCTCCTTACTAGCGCGTAATTAGGTGACCGAACCTCTCCTTAGACAGAACTTTCTAGACATTCCCAATAATGCTATCTAATAACATTATTCAAATAATATGAATTATTGATCTGATAATGGAAAATACTGTGAAGTGACAATTATTGAAACAACAATAATATAAAATATCAACGTAGCAATTATTGAATCAATAAACTATTGAACAGTGATTACTGTAATAATTATGGAGTAGTGTCTTCTTACGTAAGAATCAATAATTGGTACAATACCGTGTGCTACTGTGCAACACCGCGTATTATTGTGTTTTAACCGCCGGGTATTCCAACAGTTTTAACAGTAACAACTACAACACCGTAATTTATAAAAACTTATACTTGTTTTTTCATCCAATCGGTTTCTGTTATGGGCCCACACAAGCTGCGCCGTCGTACGAAATTTCCCGACAGTAAGAATATTCCACGACCAAACGAATATTTCCCGACAACAAGAATGTTTTATAGCCACTTGCTTATTTAAGATATTTGCGCATTTTACCCAAAATTACCACATTAATCTAATCAACCCTTACTATTTCAAAATAATAAATAGAGGAAATTCAATTTCATTTATAAAAAGTTGGGGTCTTACACTATGCCTTCCATTGGAGTAACAAAAGTCCATACTTGGTTCTCATACAAGAGTCCATTTCGATTTTATGGCTATTTTTCATTTCTCCGAGTCTTTACTACTCATTGCATCATCGTATGTAACTGGATCATCATCCTCTATGATGCGTACCTCATCATCATCATCATCTATGATTAATGTAAGACCCCAACTTTTTATGAATTTTATTTATTTAATTTAATATTACTCTAAATACTAAGGTTTTGGTTTAATAAATATTATAGTTATGGGTGATATATGCAGATTATATGAAGTAAAAAGTTTTATTGGGGAAATATTCAATCTATCAATGAATTTTCTTACGACAATGCCAAAGTAACTCTTTTAAAAATTGGCTACAGAACTTTTATCATTAACTTTGAAATACCCGTGATAAAAGTACAGTAATACGCATTATTCCACAGTAGCACGCGATAATCCACAGTATTACATGTATTACACAAAATTTCTGATTATTGATTTAATAATTGCTACAGTATAAGCCACTTAGTATTTCATTCAATAATTGTAATAGTAGTTATTGTATAATATCTCATATTATTGATTCAATAATTATTACAGTAATATCTACATAGTATTTTATATTATTAGGTCAATAATTGATATGACACAATAACTCATATTATTTGATATGATATATATTATTAAAATAGTAAGCATTATTAACGATGTCTAGAAGTTCTGTCGAGAAAATAGGTTATTTAATTGCGCGTCGTTTATACGAAAGGTCCTCCTCTTTCTTGGGAAATGATCTGGTTGTTAATATTATGAGTCTATAATATTAATTGAGAATTTTTGTTGAAAGATTGGAGATGGGAAAATAATTGTTGAATAAAAAGTGTTAATTAAAGAAAAATACAATAAGTAACGTGTTTGTTTAATATTGCTATAAACAAAGGGTTTTAGCATGAGAAGATTTTTTAAGTTTGGCGTATTTACGTGGACCCAAAACTTTATATATTTTCTTCGTGGGACGTACCACCCACCTAACAAAATTTGTTCCTGAATGAATTTCTCCATGGGACCCACCACGAACCTAACAAATTTTGTTCCTGAATGAATTTTCTCCGTGGGAACCACCACTAACCTAAAAAAATTTGTTCCTGAGTGAATTTTCTCCGTAGGACCCACACGAACCTAACAAATTTTCTCTCAAGGGTGTTGAGCTTGCAAATTCGTCAAGCAAGTTAGTTGCCCTTCTCCTATAAATAGGATGCTTAGTTGATGTATGAAACTCACACGAGAATCACAAAATTCTTCTTCTATAAATATTGTGCGTATTCTTTTGAGTATAAGGATACTTTGAGTGTAGCTAATAGTGCAAGATTTTTTTCAAGAAATCTCCTTTTATACCAGTCAAATGTAATCTCCTACTAAGATAAACGATATTTATTTTATTTCAATACTCGTAAGGGATATCATTTTCTTCCATAGTCCATATTATGGTAAGAAATTGTTATTCGTTTCTATAACTTTTTTGTTAAAACGGTGAAAATGCCTAAATTATTTAGAACTTTCATAATAGTTTGCGCTTCATCTAATATCTTTTCACCTGAATCTTCTATTGTGTTTTATACGTTATAGTTAAATTTTAAACCTTAATTTGTCCTATTCTTGAACTCTAATCGAATTTCTAGATATCATGTTGACAATTTAGACATTCTTGGACTCTAGATAAATTAAATTACAAATCGCTAATTTTATTACTGATCTTATTGTTTCTATTCATTTTGTATATCATTGTTATAATCCTAAGATTAAAATGTGGTGAAAATTTCTCTTTGGCTCGTAGTGTAAGACCCCAGCTTATTAATGAATAAAATCAAATTTTCTCTAAATATTATTGTGAATGATAAGGGGTTAATTTGATATAATACTTTGGTTATGGGTGAAATGTGCAAATTTTATAAAATAAGCAAGTGTTTATAAACTATTCATTTTGTCGGGGAATATTCGTTTGGTCGTGGAATATTCTTGCTGTCGGGGAATATTCGTACGACGGCGTAGCCTTGTGTAGGCCCCATAACGAAAGGCGATTGGATGAAGAAAACGACAAGTATAAGTTATTTATAAATAACGGCGTAGTTGTTACCGTTAATACTGTTGGAATACCCGGTGGTTAAAATATAGTACACACGGTATTGCACCAATTATTGATTCTTACGTAAGATGGCACTACTCAATAATTGTTACAGTAGTTATTATTTAATATTTATTTTTATTGATTCAATAATTGCTGCGTTGATATTTTTATATTATTGTTGTTTCAATAATTGTTGCTGCACAGTATTTTTCTTTATCTGATTAATAATTCATATTATTTGA
>CM029023.1:21611613-21690249 GCA_016801055.1 Panax notoginseng | reverse complement strand
AATAATTCATTAGAAGAGTTAAGTAGAAGATGAAATCTACTATCATCATCGATATTTTATCCCTGTAACATCAATCAATATATATCTTGAATCAAATAGTCATCTTTGCACTACAGGCCAAAGATATTAATCAGTCGGTCATGTTCATCTCAACACCTGTTCATCTTGCACTACGGGCCAAAGATATTCATCAAGAAATCATTCATATTTGCACTACAGGCCAAAGATATTCAGTAATATCATCATTTAGGACTGAGGATGATGAAAAATATATTTTAAAGAAAACGAATCCAATGAGAAAAAAAGAATAAATATTAAGATTCGTATTTCGGTTTATCCATGTTCAAAAATACTCCATAATAAACTATTATGGAGCAGAATTCAAAAATAAAGATCAAAACATAGATCCAATCAAAGATAGGAACCATAACAGACAATCTTGGACACAAAAGAAAATTTAATTTTTTTGTGAATAGTGCCGTATTCATGAATAGTGTCGTATACGTGAATAGTGCCGTATACGTGAAAAGTAACTCCGACACCAAAAGGGAGAAATTTTATAAGAAAAATCATCATGCTTTGTGAATAGTACTCGTGAATAGTAATTTATAAATAGTAACTCGTGAATAATAAATCATGAATAGTAATTCGTGAATAGTAACTTATGAATAGTAACTCGTGAATAGTAACTCATGAATAGTAACCCCGATATGAAAATAAGAATTTTACAAGAAAAATCTTACCAATATTTCGGTATAATGATATTGAAAGAAATAATATCATTTATAAAAATTAACATCCCTTACCTCAAAAAGATAGTACTTCTGACTGTAATACAAGATATAGTGCTGAAGGAACTTGCACCGTCTAGCAATACTCAAAGTATTGAAATACTCACAAAAATACGCTTGATATTATACAGAGAAAAAGAGAGAGAAAACTTTAGTTTTTGGTGTGATTTTTAATTCTAACCTAAGCACCCTATTTATAGGAAAATACTAAGAACACCAAAGCAGAAAATTTAATATAATAATAATTATATATAAAACAAATTCTTACGCCCACTTAAAAATCTGATTTCAGCCATCTAACACATGTTAAAGATGTCCACAAACATTTAAAAAATGTTTTTTCTTTTAAAACATAAATAAAACTTCTAAAAATCAATTATTTCGGAACTACGGAACTTCAATAATTCATAATAAATAGCCCTTTTATCAGAAAATTAGAATCTCGCAAATTTTTTATAAAGAATTCAATTCTTTACAACTTTGCAGAAGAAAGTTTTTTCAAATTCCAAACAAAAATTGACCGAAATCCATAAACGGACGATTCTACATGCTATAATCAAATTTCAGTCAAGAAATGGGCCCACAGACATGTTTAATATGTTTTTAAATAACTTTTACAACAAAAATACTCTTCCTCCTCATATACTCATATATCTCACATTCATTGTAAAAATATCATCATTATTATATTATAATAATATAATAAAATATTATTTTATCAGAAAAGATAAAATATCAATTTTCAACAATTGTCACTTTAAAAATTTTCTCCATCTATATCCACATAAAATCAATATTTTCCTCATCATATAAATCAATAATTAATTATTCATAAATAATATTACAGAATCACAATAATGACAATCAGGCCGTTCCCAGGAAAGAGGGGGCTTTTCAATAAGGATTTCTCCTTACTGGCACGCAATTAGGTGACCAAACCTCTTCTTAGACAGAACTTTCTAGATATTTCCAATAATGTTGTCTAATAATATTATTCAGATAATATGAATTATTGCTCCGATAATAGAAAATACTGTGTAGTGACAATTATTGAAACAAAAGTAATATAAAATATCCACGCACAGCAATTATTGAATCAATAAAATAAAATACTGAACAGTAATTACTGTAATAATTATTGAGTAATGCCTTCTTACGTAAGAATCAATAATTAGTGCAATACCATGTGCTACTGTGCAATAACGCGTATTATATTGTGTTTTAACCACCGAGTATTCCAACATATTAACGGTAACAACTACGCCGTTATTTATAAATAACTTATACTTGTCGTTTTTTTTATCCAATCACTTTCCGTTATGGGACCCACAAAAGGCTGCGCCGTCGTACGAATATTCCCCGACAGCAATAATATTTCACGACCAAACGAATATTCTCCGACAGAAATGAATATTTTATAACCACTTGCTTATTTGAAATATTAGCGCATTTTAACCCATAACTAACCACATTAATCAAATCAACCCTTACTATTTCAAAATAATAAATAGAGGAATTAAATTTTATTTATTAATAATTTGGGGTCTTACACACACAAGGCTGCGCCGTCTTACGAATATTCCCCAACAGTAAGAATATTTCACGACCAAACGAATATTCCCCGACAACAAGAAAATTTTATAACCACTTGCTTGTTTAAGATATTTACGCATTTACCCACAACTTACCATATTAATCAATCAACCTTTACTATTTCAAAATAATAAAAAGAGAAAATTCAATTTCATTTATAAAAAGTTGGGGTCTTACAACCTCCCCCTCCTTATGAAATTTTGTCCTCGAAATTGACGTACGTACCTGGTGTTTCGAAAAGGTGAGGATACCTCGCTTTTATTTTTGTTTCCAATTCCCAGGTCATTTTCTCAATAGCATGGTTCCTCCACAAAACTTTGACTTGTGGTATGACCTTTGTGCGTAGGACATGCTCCTTCCTATTCAAGATTTTGACAGGTACCTCCTTGTATGTTATGTCTTCGGCTATCTCGTCTGGTTCTAACTCAATAATGTGGTTTGGGTCATTCACATATTTATGAAGCACAGATATATGAAAAATATTATGAACACGAGACATGCTTGGAGGTAACGCGAGTTTATATGGCCACATTTCCTACTCGGTCAAGAATCTAAAATGGGACCAATAAATCGTGAATTGAGCTTTCCTCTCTTCTCAAATCTTATAACTCCCTTCCATGGAGCAACACGCAATAATACATGATCCCCAATATTAAATTCCACGTCCTTTTGATGAAGATCCGCATAACTCTTTTGTCGATCTTGTGCCGTTTGTATACGTTGTCGAATCATTTGGATCTTTTCTGTAGTAATACGTACCAACTCTGGTCCCAACAATGTTGCTTCACCCACCTCATCCCAACATACTAGAGAGCGACACTTTCGTCCATACAATACTTCAAATGGAACCACACCTATACTTTTCTGATAACTGTTGTTGTATGAGAATTCCACCAATGGTAAATACTTATCCCAACTCCCTTTGAAGTCTAGGACACAGAGTCTTAATAGATCTTCAAGAGTTTGAATAGTCCTCTCTGATTATCCGTCCATTTGAGGATGGTATGCCGAACTAAATCGTAAATCTGTGTCCATAGCTTTTTGTAAGCTAACCTAAAATCGTGAAGTGAATCTTGGGTCACGATCCGAAACTATGGATACTGGCATGCCATGCAACCTTACAATCTCATTTACGTATATACGAGCAAGACGTTCAAGGGAATAAGTCTCCCGTATCGGCAAGAAATGAGCAGACTTGGTTAATCTATCAACAATAACCCAAATAGCATCTATGCCTTGAGAAACCTTTGGAAGACCCGTAACAAAATCTATGGTAACGTGTTCCCACTTCTATTTTGGAATCTCAAGTGGCTGCAATGGACACTTTGGCACTTGATGCTCCACCTTTACACGTTGACAAGTTAAATACCTCGAGATAAACTTCGTGATCTCTCTCTTTATATTGCTCCACCAAAATGTATGTCGAAGATCACGATACATTTTTGTACTTCCAGGGTGAATTGCAAACGGTGTGTTGTGTGCCTCCATCATGATTCTATGTTTCAAGTTAGAATCGTCAGGAACGCAAAGTCTGGAGTTGACTCGAAGTATTCCTTCTTCATCTATTCTTGCTTCTGGAATAGCACCTTCTTGCACTTTCTTCTTCATACGCATCAGCTTCGAGTCTATGGCTTGATCAACTTTAACTTTATCGATTAAAGTTAGCTCTATGATATGCGTATACTTAACATCATCATAATGGGTCCTTGGAGTCTTGAACTCTATCTTCATCTTTTGTAAATCACGCAGAATGGGCCTTTGTGTTGACAGTATCGCACTCGTTCCTGCATATGATATGGGGTTTTAGAAATGGGCTTTGTACCAAGTTCAAGATCAATAAAGAATTCAGCTTCACGTTCAGGGGGTAGACCGGGAAGTTCTTTAGGAAATACGTCAGGAAATTCACTAACAACAGAAATATTTTTCAAATCTGACGTGTTTTTATTCAACTCCATGACATGGGCTAAGAAAGCTTGACATCCGTTTTTAATAAACGAATGGCTTTATGGCTTGATATGACAATGATTGACTTTAATGGTTTAGTTGCTTGAATTCGCATAATAGATTGGTTAGGAATATGAAAACTCACAACCTTACGAAAATAAAAATTTTAGCATGATGAGTAGTTAACCAATCAATCCCTAAAATCACATCAAAAGCAAGTATCTTTAAAGAGATAAAGTCAACAAGTAATGTGATGGTGCCAACTTGGATCAAACAAGATTTATAAATAGTGGATGTAATGAAAGTTTCTCCTAATGGAGTCTCCACAGATAAGTCAAAGTCTAATTTCTCCGGAGTCAAGTTTAAACGTTGAGCACAAGCAGGAGAGATAAATGAATGGGTAGCACCGGTATCTAGTAAGGTATAAACTTCGCAAGAATTTATGATTAGCTTACCCGTGATCACCTCATTTGGGTTCCTCGCATTTTAACCGGTCACGACAAAACGCTCTTCCAGGAACCGTTGACTTTTGACTTTTCTAGGACAGCCTTTTGAGTCATCATCCCCGCTGGACTTGATTTCGCTACAGTAAAATCTCGAGCGATATGTCCTTCCTTTCCACAGTTATAACATACCTTGAACTGTTGTGGACAGTTTGGGCTGATGTGTCCCTCTTTTCCACATTTATAGCATATGACCGGTGGTCGTTCTCCTCCCTTAGAAACATTTGATACTGGTGCTGACGTCTTCTCATTGTCATTGTTGAATCTCCTCTTTTTAAATTTCCACTTGGCTCGCCTCTCCTATTATCATGGCCACGATTACCACCAAAGTGGTTACCGCTTTTGTCTGAATTTTTCCCTCCCCGCTGATTATCATTGCTCCGATGACTGATGTCATCGGTATGACCCTGGTTGTGCTCCCTTGGTTGAACATACTCATTATCTCGCTCTAACAATTAAGCCCTATTGACAACATGTAACTATAGAGAAAATTTATGAGAAATGAGATATTGACGTATGTCGGGTTTCAAACCTCTCAGAAACATCCGCGTCATACGTTCCTCATTCTCCACTAAATGAGGTGCAAACCTGGATAACTCCGCGAACTTAGCTCATACTGGGACACAGTCATGTTGTTCTGTTCCAGTCTAATAAACTCCACCTCCTTCATATGACGAATACTTTCAGGAAAGTACTTGTCATTGAACAGTTTCTGAAATATCTCTCAAGACATGCTGAGTGCGGCTGGATGTGTACGCTTCACAGATTCCCACTAGTAATCTGCTTCATTTTGGAACATAAAGGTGGCGAATGGAACCTTCTGTTCCTCCGTATATCCCAAGACATCGAATATCTTGGTAATTTGCTTGACCCACATTTCTGCCTTAATCGGATTCAGCTTTCCCCAAAATTCTGGTGATCCTAACTCTTTGAACTTCTTGGTTGTGACCAGCTGTGCATTGCCATTGTTTCTACCTGTATTTTGAACAGGAGTCTAGTCTCTCGTCTGGTTTTGCATGAACCGCAAAAAGCTACTAAATATCTCATCGTTCATCGTCTGCTCAGTGGTGTTGTTTACAGGAGAAACATTGTCTTCCTGTTGTACGTTCTCCCTGATTGGTGAGTAAAGGTGTGACAATCCCAAAATAGGTCCATTCCACCCAACCTATTCTGAGTCGCCAAATACATGGTACAGAAAAATAACTACAACTTTATTACAATAATTGTCGTGCAAAATACAACAACACATATGCTGTGAGTTTTAATACCAACTGTGACTCACGTCCCAACTATGGACAACACCTCACATTGATACATTACATAAAGGTACAGTCAATAACTGTTTTAGAAATTAAAATCTTTGGGAAGTGCTCAAGGAAACCTTCGTACATAGGAGGCCATGCGTTTAGGTTATGATAGATATCATATGTCCACAGAATTATCCTTGGTTAACCCAATAGACCCCAAAGAAAAACGAAAAGATTACTATCATATTCTTTCCAATGGTGAGTCTTCTCTTGACATATCATTATCTCCATTATCTCTAATTGAGAATTATACTTCCAACAAACACCAAGATTATATAGGTAGTGCTCGTAGATATACTCAGCAAGTGGATGAGCACAATCCTGTCTTATGATGACACGAGGTTGTATGTCATTAGACATCTTGTATGATAGTGGCAAAAACACTTCCAACGTTGGGTTCGCCACTCTATTTGATTCACCAAATATAACTACTAAATGATGTATACAACACTTTTCTATACTGCTTAGGGAGAACCTCCACAGCTAGAGACCACCGTTCTATTTCTCCATTACCTCGCTCGACCCAGCTACACTCTTATTACCTGAAAAGAATTGTGAAGCAAAGGGGTGAGCACAACTAGCTCAGTAAAGAATATCATGAATAAAGATAATTAAATTATCAATAGCCTTCATCAGTAATAAATCAGAGATTTAGAACATATGGTAGATGATAAAATTTTTCAACCATAGTTACAGCGGAACGAGCAATTCATCAGAAGAGTCAAATAGACCATAAAATCTATTATCTTCTCCACATTAAAAGTCCACCAACAATGTTTTATCCCTGTAACATTAATCAATAGTTCCTTTCCACAATTATATGAATAACTCATAATCATAATTGTAATTCTAAATTCCTCTTCGCATCTAGGACGAAGATAATTTTCATCACATGTCTTTACCTGAAACATCAAAGATCATGGTTATACCAAATCACAGTTCCTGTTTATAATCATACTAATAATTTCATCTTTACACTACGGCCAAAGATATTCATCAACATACCATCTTTGCACTACAGGCCAAAGATATTCAATAACAGGTTATATTTGCACTACGGGCCAAGATATTCATCAACAATTCATCTTTGCACTACAAGCCAAGGATATTCCTCAACAGTTCATATTTGCACTACAGGCCAAATATATTCATTAACATTCATATTTGCACTACATGCCAAATATATTAATATCTCAAAGAAATATATAATCATTTCAGAATTTATATAAATAATAATTATAACCATGTTGATCATTTCACCTTTGCACTTAAGCCAAAGATATTCAATATAAATTCAATGGTCATGATCATACCAGTCAACAATTCAACTTTGTATTACTTGTGACAACCCCAAAATAGGTCCATTCCATCCAACCTATTCTGAGTCGCCAAATACATGGTACAGAAAACAACTACAACTTTATTACAACAATTGTCGTGCAAAATACAACAACACATATGTTGTGAGTTTGGATACAAATATATACCAAATGTCACCCATGTTTCAACCGTGGACATCACCTCACAATGACATCTTACATAAAGGTATAGTCAAAAACTGTTTTAGAAATTAGAATCTTTGGGAAGTGCTCAAGGAAACCTTCGTACATGGGAGGCCATGCGTCTAGGTTATGATAGATATCATATGGCCACAGAATTATCCTTGGTTGACCCAATAGACCCCAAAGAAAAACGAGAAGATTACTATCATATTCTTCCCAATGGTGAGTCTTCTCTTGACTTATCATTATCTCCACTGTCTCTAATTGAGAATTATACTTCAAACAAACACCAAGATTATATAGGTAGTGCTTGTAGATATACTCAGCAAGTGGATGAGCACAACCTTGTCTTATGATGACACGAGGTTGTATGTCGTTAGACATCTTGTATGATAGTGGCAAACCACCATTACAACGTTGAGTACACCTTACCCTATTGGATTTACCAAATAAAACTACTAAATGAACTTTTCTATACTGCTTCGGGAGAATATCCACAGCTAGAGACCACCGTTCTATTTCTCCGTTACCCTCGCTCGACCCAGCTACACTCTTATTACCTGAAAGGAATTGTGAAGCAAAAGGATGAGCACAACTAGCTCAGTAAAGAATATCATGACTAAAGATAATTAAATTATCAATAGCCTTCATCAATAATAAATCAGATATTTAGAACATATGGTAAATGATAAAAATTTCAACCATAGTTGCAGTGGAACGAGCAATCCATTAGAAGAGTTAAATAGACTATAAAGTCTATTATATTCTCCATGTTAAAAATCCACCAATAATGTTTTATATCCCTGTAACATCAATCAACAATTCTGGTCCACAATCATATGAATAACTCATAATCATAACTGTAGTTCTAAATTCCTCTTCTCATCTAGGACGAAGATAATTTTATCACCTATCTTTACCTGAAACATCAAAGATCATGGTTACACCAAATCACATTTCCTGTTCATAATCATACTAATAACTTCATCTTTGCACTACGGCCAAAGATATTCATTTATATCACCAGTTGGTCATGTTTATCTCAACATCTATTCATCTTTGCACTACTGGCCAAAGATATTCAACAACATGTCATCTTTGCACTACGGGCCAAAGATATTCATCAACAATTCATCTTTGCACTACAGGCCAAAGATATTCATCAATATTTCATCTTTGCACTACAGGCCAAAGATATTCCTCAACAGTTTTATTTGCACTACGGCCAAATATATTCATCAACAGTTCATATTTGCACTACAGGCCAAATATATTAATATCTCAAAGAAATATATAATCATTTATATAAACAATAATTACAACCTGTTGATCATTCACCTTTGCACTTAAGCTAAAGATATTCAATTATAAATTCAATGGTCATGATCATACTAGTCAATAATTCAACTTTTCACTACTGGCCAAAGAGAACCCAAAGTCATGATCATACCAATAATCTACCCATCTTTACACTCAAGTGAATGAAAATTTCAACATCAGGGTTAAAAAAATGTTATATATGATAATAAAAAAAAATATGATCAACATATAGATTTAATCTCAAGAGTAATATTCATAAATCAACTATAATTTGGTTAGAAAAAAGAAACCAATTTTATCGTGAATAGTAACTCGTGAATAGTAACTCATGAATAATAACTCGTGAATAGTAACTCATGAATAGTAACCCCGACACAAAAAGGTAGAAATTCTATAATAAAATACATACTAATATTTCGGTATAATTATATTGAAAGAATAATATTTCTTAAGCTTATAAACAATTTATTTTAATTGTTTACACTTTACTAAATAATGCATTTAATCATTCTAAAATTCCAAACTCATAAGATTTTATCACAAATAATCAAAACCCTCATCAAAAATCTGTATATACCTCATATAGGATTCTCAAGTCATAAAATCCTATTTTCCAATTTTCTTACTTCACAAAACATATTTAATTCATTTACTCATAACTATACTATTTTCATGAAAAATACCAAATCAGTTCCAAAAATATTTCTTTTCTGGGATTTAGCATAATATAGTCTCATAGTGAACATATATTTTTCTCAGAATTTTTAAAAGTCATGTACTATTTTTCATATGGCCAAAATAGCCGAATATTTAGACATTTATCAAAAATTGTATTTTATCTAAAAATTCTGAAATTCACAGAGTATACTCCTATCACATACATGTACTCCCAATAAAAATTTCATCAATTTTGGAGTTAACCACAAGAAGTTATAAGCAATTACTTTTAAAATAGTCTTTTCTTATAAAATTCATAACTCTTAATCTATACATCCAAAAATCACCATTTTTGGACACAATCAAGTAAACTCATCAAAATATCATTTCAAATTTTTCCAGAATTTTCTGAAGGTCAGAAGAAGTACGAACTGAAAAACATAATAACCCTTAAAATCCCTTACCTCAAAAGAGCAGTACTTCTGATCGGTATAAGGCTGAAGAAAACTTGCACTGATGAATAGAAACTTACAAAGTATCTAAATACTCACAAAATACACTCAATAATCTAGAGAGAGAAAGAGAGAAAACTTATGAATTCTGGTGTGATTTTCAATTCTAACTTAGCCCTCTATTTATAGGAAAATGTTAGCACGCCGAAGTAGACTTAACCTGCAACCTGATGACTTTACCTGCTACTATTCTCACCCACCACATTTGAATAAAAATCTCAGCACATTTCTTCACCAACCAAGAGTGGGGCCCACCAATTCTAGAATTTTCTACCAAAATGATTAACTCCGAAAATTCAACAATTTCTGAACCAGTCATCTCGTAAAATTTATAACAAATTATACGTTCATTTTTAACGGTTCAAAATTTGTGAAAATATACTCAACTTATATATGTATAACATATCCAAATATTTCCACGATCCAACGGTCGGATTAAAAATTATAACCCTCGCAAAATATCTCAAAAACCCTAATTTGATTTTCAATACCTCCGTTCCGACCAAAATATAGATAAAACACCTCAACATTAACTCCTTCATTTTTAACCACAAAAATATATCCCTCATTTATATCCACATAAAATAAATATTTCCTTATCATATGAATCAATAATTAATTATTCACAGATAATATTACAGAATCACATTTATGACAACCAGACCGTTCCCAGGAAAGAGGGCTTTTTCAATAAGGATTTATCTTTATTGGCGCGCAATTAGGTGACCAAACCTCTCCTTAGACAGAACTTTTTAGACATTACCAATAATGTTATCTAATAATATTATTCAAATAATATGAATTATTGATCTGATAATGGAAATACTATGCAATGACAATTATTGAACAACAATAATATAAAATTTCAACGTACCAATTATTGAATCAATAAAATAAAATATTGAACAGTAATTACTGTAACAATTATTGATTAGTGCCTTCTTACGTAAGAATCAATAATTTCAAAAATACTATGCAATACCGTGTGCTACTGTGCAATAACGCGTATTACTGTATTTTAACCACCGGTATTCCAACAGTGTTAACGGTAACAACTACGCCGTTATTTGTAAAAACTCAAATTTGTCGTTTTCTTCACCCGACAGTTATTCTGTTATGGGGCCCATAAATGGCTGCGCCGTCGTACGAATATTTCCCGACAGAAAGAATATTCCACGACCAAACGAATATTCCCCGACAACAATGAATATTTTATAACCACTTGTATATTTTGAAAAAAAAAATTCAATATAACCCTTAACTTTAACATTTATCAATTTAACCATCAATTCCTAAAATCACATCAAAAGCAAGTATCTTTAAAGAGATAAGATCAACAGGTAATGTGATAGTGCCAACTTGGATCATGCAAGATTTATAAACTGTAGATGTAACGAAAGTTTCACCCAACGGAGTTTCAACAGATAAGTTAAAGTCCAATTTCTCCGGAGTCAAGTTTAAACGTTGAGCACAAATAGGAGAGATAAAAGAATGGGTAGAACCGGTATCTAGTAAAGTATAAACTTCGCAAGAATTCAAGATTAGCTTACCCGTGATCACCTCGTTCGGGTTTCTCGCGTTTTGGCCAGTAACGACAAACGCCCTTCCAGGAACCGCTGATTTCGACTTATCCGGGACAGCTTTTGGAGTCACCATCCCCACTGAACTTGGTTTTGCTACAGAACACTCTCGAGCTATATGACCCTCCTTTCCACAGTTATAACATACCTTGGATTGTTGTGGTCAGTTTGGGCTGATATGTCCCTCTTTCCCACATTTGTAACATACGACCGGTGGTCGTTCTCCTCCCCTAGAAACAGTTGATGTTTGTGCTGACGTCTTCACGTTATCATTGTTGTACCTTCTCTTCTTGAAATCTCCTCCCGACTCGCTCCTTCTATTATCACGACCACGATTACCACCAGAGTGGTTACCGCTTTTGTCCGAATGTTTTCCTCCTTGCTGGTTTTCATTGCTTCGATGACTGCCGCCACCGGTATGACCCTGGTTGTGGTCCCTCGGTTGCACATACTCATTATCTCGCTCTAATAATTGAGCCCTGTTTACAACATCTGAATATAAAGAAAATTTATGAGAGATAAGATATTGCCGAATCTCGGTTTTTAGACCTCTCAAAAACATCCTTGTCATTCGTTCCTCATTTTCGACCAAATGAGGTGCAAACCTGGATAACTCTGCAAACTTCGCCTCGTACTGGGACACCGTCATGTTGTTTTGTTCCAGTCTAATAAACTCAACCTCCTTCATATGACGAATACTTTCAGGAAAGTACTTGTCATTGAACAGTTTTTGAAATGTTTCCTAGGACATGTTGAGTGCGTCAGGCTGGGTACGCTTCACAGACTCCCACCAGTAGTCTGCCTCACCGCGGAACATAAATGTGGCGAATGGAACCTTCTGTTCCTCCGTGCATCCCAAGACATCAAATATCTTGGTAATTTGCTTGACCCACGTTTCCGCCATGATCGGATCCGGCTTTCCCTTAAATTCTGGTGGTCCCAATTCTTTGAACTGCTTAGCTGTGACAAACCGCGCGTTGTTATCATTTCCACCCGTATTCTGCACACGAGTCTCCCTCGTCTGATTTTGCATGAACTGCAAAAAGCTCCTAAACATTCCATCATTCATCGTTTGCTCGGTAACGTTGTTTACAGGAGGAATATTGCCTTCCTGTTGCACGTTCCCCTGGGTAGTGATCAAAGGTGTCTCCACGGTCTGATTTACTCCATTATTAACGTTCTCAGCTGCCATTCTAAATACTGCCATAAAACAAGGGTTAATAGTCATGTCATATATTATCCCTATACTCTGACCGACCAAATAAACACCAAATAAACTTAGTCAGGTCATACTAGCGAAGGAATTCCCCGTCTCTCCCTTCCTAGTTCTTGTCTCACATCTCAGCCAGGGATCATATCCCTAAGCTCTGATACCAACTGTGACGCCCCCAGAATAGGTATACAACACCCATTCTGAGTCGCCAAATACATGGTACAGAAAGCAAACTACAACTTCAATAATACAATTGTCGTGCAAAATACGACAACACATACTGTGAGTTTAAATACAAATATTGTCTTCTAGACAATATCCACACTCAAATAAATCCTCATTACAATTATTCAAACACTATTTTACAGAAATAGTGAGGACTGCTAATACATCTTTCTAGAACCATCACTCCATACCCCGACTAGATCCTGCTATGTTCTCACCTCCTGAGAAGAAAAATGGAACAAAAAGGAAAAGGGTGAGCTCAACTAGCCCAGTAAAGAATATTATGACTAAGATAATATACAACAAATTATCGTTAGTCTTCAACAGGGAAAAATCTGATAAAATATAATCGACAACAAGTTTTAGATCAACAACTGCAGCGGAAACAGCAAACCATTAGAAGAGTCAAGTAGAGAAAGAATTCTACTATCTTCTAAGATTTAAAAGTCCATCATCAATATTTTATCCCTGTAACATCAATTAATAATCATCTTTAACCAAATATTCATCTTTGCACTACAGGCCAAAGATATTCATTTGTATCATCAGTCGGTCATGTTCATCTCAACACCTGTTCATCTTTGCACTACAGGCCAAAGATATTCATCAAGTAATTATACATCTTTGCACTACAGGCCAAAGATATTCAGTAATATCATCATTTAGGACTGAGGATGATGAAAAATATCTTAAAGAGAACGAATCCAATGAGACAGAAGGACAAATAGTAGGGATTCGTATAACAGTTTATCCAAGATCAATAATACTTCATAATAATCAATTGTGAAGCAGAATTCAAAAATAAAGATCAAAACATGGATACAATCAAAGATAGTAACCATAATAGACATCTTGGACAAAAAGGGAAAATTTTATTTTTCGGTGAATAGTGCCGTATTCGTGAATAGTGCCGTATACGTGAATAGTGCCGTATACGTGAATAGTAACCCCGACACAAAAAGTTCCAAATTTGATAAAAACTCATATCAATATTTCAGCATAATGATATTGAAGAAAATAATATCATTAAGAAGAAAATAATATCCCTTACCTCAAAATATCAGTACTTCTGGTCGGAATACCGGTATAAGGCTGAAAGAAACTTGCTCTGATGAATAGAAACTCTCAAAGTATCTAAATACTCACAAAATACACTCAATAATCTAGAGAGAGAAAGAGAGAAAACTTGTTTCTGGTGTGATTTTCAATTCTAACTTAGCCCTCTATTTATAGGAAAATTTTGGTAGGTTTGACCTGCAACCTGATGGCTTTACCTGCTACTATTCCCACCCACCACATTTGAAATATAATTCAGCACATTTCTTCACCAACCACAAGTGGGGCCCACCAATTCTAGAATTTTCCACCAAAATGATAAACTCCGAAAATTCAACAATTTCTGAACCAGTCATCTTGTAAAATTCATAATAAATCATACGTTCATTTTTAACGGTTCAAAATTTGTGGACATATACTCAACTTATATATGTATAACATATCCAAAAATTACCACGATCCAACGGTCGGATTAAAAATTATAACCCCCGCAAAATATCTCAAAAACCCTGATTTTTAATACCTCCATTCCGACAAAAATACTGATAAAAACCTCAACATTAACTCCTTCATTTTTAACCACAAAAATATATCCCTCATTTATATCCACATAAAATAAATATTTCCTTATCATATGAATCAATAATTAATTATTCACAAATAATATTACAGAATCACATTTATGACAACCAGGCCGTTCCCAGGAAAGAGGGGGCTTTCCAATAAGGATTTCTCCTTACTGGCGCGCAATTAGATGACCAAACCTCTCCTTAGACAGAACTTTCTAGACATTGCCAATAATGTTATCTAATAATATTATTCAAATAATATGAATTATTGATCTGATAAATGAAAATACTGTGCAGCAACAATTATTGAAACAACAATAATATAAAATATCAACGCAGCAATTATTGAATCAATAAAATAAAATATTGAATAATAACTACTGTAACAATTATTGAGTAGTGCCTTCTTACGTAAGAATCAATAATTGGTGCAATACCGTGTGCTACTGTATTTTAACCACCGGGTATTCCAACAGTATTAACGGTAACAACTACGCCGTTATTTATAAACAACTTATACTTGTCGTTTTCTTCATCCAATCGCTTTCCGTTATGGGGCCCACACAAGGCTGCGTCGTCGTACGAATATTCCCCGACAGCAAGAATATTCCACGACCAACCGAATATTCACCGACCAAAAATAAATATTTTATAACCACTTGCTTATTTTGCAAAATTTGCACATTTCACCCATAACCAAAGTATTATATCAAATTAACCCCTTATTATTCAC
The DNA here is from genome assembly GCA_016801055.1 of Panax notoginseng. Lineage (NCBI taxonomy): Eukaryota > Viridiplantae > Streptophyta > Magnoliopsida > Apiales > Araliaceae > Panax > Panax notoginseng. The sequence continues at coordinate 21,674,744 of CM029023.1, read as the reverse complement.
AATAATATTTAGAGAAAATTTGATTTTATTCATTAATAAGTTGGGGTCTTACAACCTCCCCTCCTTATGAAATTTCGTCCTCGAAATTGACGTACGTACCTGATGTTTCAAAAAGGTGAGGATACCTCGCTTTCATTTCTGATTCCAACTCCCAGGTCATTTCTTCAATAGCATGGTTTCTCCACAAAACCTTAACTTGTGGTATAACCTTCGTGCGTAGGACATGCTCTTTCCTATCCAAGATCTTAACAGGTACCTCCTCGTACGTTAAATCTTCAGCTATCTCGTCTGGTTCTAACTCAATAATGTGGTTCGGGTCTTTAACATATTTACGAAGCATAGATATGTGAAAAACATTATGAACACGAGACATGCTTGGAGGTAATGCGAGTCTATATGCCACATTTCCTATTCGCTCAAGAATCTCAAATGGACCAACAAATCTTGGATTGAGCTTTCCTCTCTTCCCAAATCTTGTAACTCCCTTCCATGGTGCAACACGTAACAATACATGATCCCCAATATTAAATTCCACGTCCTTCCGATGAAGATCCGCATAACTCTTTTGTCGATCCTGTGCCGTTTGTATACGTTGTCGAATCGTTTGGATCTTCTCTGTAGTAATGCGTACCAATTCTGGTCCCAACAATGTTGCTTCACCCACCTCGTCCCAGCATACTGGAGAACGACATTTTCTTCCATACAACGCCTCAAATGGAGCCATACCTATGCTCGCCTGATAACTGTTGTTGTAGGAGAATTCCACCAATGGTAGGTACTTATCCCAACTCCCTTTGAGATCTAGGACACAAAGTCTTAATAGATCTTCAAGAGTTTGAATAGTCCTCTCTGATTGTCCGTCCGTTTGAGGATGGTATGCTGAACTGAATCGTAAATCCGTGCCCATAGCTTTCTGCAAGCTAACCCAAAATCGTGAAGTGAATCTTGGGTCACGATCCGAAACTATGGATACTGGCATGCCATGCAATCTCACAATCTCGTTCACGTACATACTAGCAAGACGTTCAAGGGAATAAGTCTCACGTATCGGCAAGAAATGAGCGGACTTGGTTAATCTATCAACAATAACCCAAATCGCATCTATGCCTTGAGAAACCTTGGGAAGACCTGTAACAAAATCCATAGTAATGTGTTCCCACTTCCATTTCGGAATCTCAAGTGGTTGCAATGGACCCTTTGGTACTTGATGCTCCGCTTTTACACGTTGACAAGTTAAACATCTCGAGATAAACTCCGCGATCTCTCTTTTCATATTGCTCCACCAAAATGTATGTCGAAGATCGTGATACATTTTGGTACTCCCAGGATGGATTGCAAACGGTGTGTTGTGTGCCTCCATCATTATTCTATGCTTCAAGTCAAAATCGTTAGGAACACAAAGTCTGGAGTTGACTCGAAGTATTCCTTCTTCATCGATTCTTGCTTCTGGAATAGCACCTTCTTGCACTTTCTTCTTCATACGCATCAGCTCTATATCCGTAGCTTGAGCAGCTTTAACTTTATCGATTAAAGTCGGTTCTACTCGTATATTTGATATCATCATGTGGGTACTTGGAGCCTTCATCTCTATCTCCATCCTTTGCAAGTCATACAAAATGGGCCTTTGTGTTAAAAACATTGCACTCGTACCCGCATATGATCTTCTACTCAATGCGTCAGCTACTACGTTTGCTTTTCCAGGATGGTATTGGATGGTATGATCGTAATCTTTCAACAGCTCAAGCCAACGTCGTTGCCGCATGTTGAGTTCCTTTTGGGTGAAGAAATATTTGAGGCTTTTATGATCTGTATAGATCTCCACTTTCTCCCCATACAGGTAGTGTCTCCAGATCTTCAACGCAAAAACGACTGCTGCCAACTCCAAATCATGAGTAGGATAATTCCTCTCATATTCTTTGAGTTGTCGTGAGGCATAGGCTATGACTTTCCCATGTTGCATGAGAACACATCCTAACCCTTTGCCTGAAGCATCGCTGTAGATAACAAATCCATCCGAACCAGATGGTATTGTCAAAACAGGTGCCGAAATGAGTCTCCTCTTGAGTTCTTGGAAACTCTTCTCGCATTCCTCACTCCATACGAATTTTGTATCTTTCCGAGTCAGCTGAGTTAACGGAGTAGCGATTCGAGAAAATCCTTCCACAAATCTCCGATAATAACCAGCTAAGCCCAGAAAGCTACGTACTTCGGTTACCGACTTCGGTTGCTCCCAACTTTGTATGGCTTCAATCTTCGCCGGGTCGACAGATACTCCATGTTTTGACACCACGTGCCCAAGGAATGCTACTTCCTCAAGCCAGAACTCGCATTTCTTCAGTTTGGCATATAGCTTGTTTTCACGAAGCCTTTGCAGTACCAGCTTCAAATGGCGCTCATGATCTTCACGGCTTTTGGAATAGATGAGGATGTCATCAATAAAGACAACAACGAACTGATCCAAATATTCTTTGAATACACGGTTCATCATATCCATGAAGGCAGCAGGAGCATTAGTCAATCCAAAAGACATTACTAAGAATTCATAATGCCCGTACCGAGTTCTGAAGGCAGTCTTTGGAATATCCTCAGTTTTAATCTTCAGCTGATGATATCCAGAACGAAGATCGATCTTTGAAAAGAATTGTGCTCCTTGCAACTGGTCAAACAGGTCATCAATGCGAGGTAGCGGATACCTATTCTTGATGGTGACATGGTTCAATTCTCGATAGTCAATACAAAGTCGCATACTCCCGTCTTTCTTCTTTACGAATAAAACAGGAGCACCCCAAGGAGACGTACTAGGACGAATAAAACCGATGTCCAACAACTCCTGTAGTTGGACTTTTAACTCCTGAAGTTCAATAGGAGCCATTCGATATGGGGTTTTAGAAATGGGCTTTGTACCGGGTTCAAGGTCAATAAAGAATTCAATTTCTCGTTCCGGGGGTAGACCGGGAAGTTCTTCAGGAAATACATCGGAAAATTCTCTAACAATAGAAATATTATTCAAATCTGACTTGTCTTTGTTCAAATCCATAACATGGGCTAAGAAAGCTTGACATCCGTTTTTCAATAAACGAATAGCTTTGTGGCTTGATATGACAGTGACTGATTTTAGTGGTTTAGTAGTTTGAATTCGTATGACAGGTTGGTTAGGAATATGAAAACTAACAACCTTACGAAAACAATCAATTTTAGCATGATGAGTGGTTAACCAATCAATTCCTAAAATCACATCAAAAGCAAGTATCTTTAAAGAGATAAGATCAACAGGTAATGTGATAGTGCCAACTTGGATCATGCAAGATTTATAAACTGTAGATGTAACGAAGGTTTCACCCAACGGAGTTTCAACAGATAAGTTAAAGTCCAATTTCTCCGGAGTCAAGTTTAAACGTTGAGCACAAGCAGGAGAGATAAAAGAATGGGTAGAACCGGTATCTAGTAAAGTATAAACTTCGCAAGAATTCAAGATTAGCTTACCCGTGATCACCTCGTTCGGGTTTCTCGCGTTTTGGCCAGTAACGACAAACGCCCTTCCAGGAACCGCTGATTTCGACTTATCCGGGATAGCTTTTGGAGTCACCATCCCCGCTGAACTTGGTTTTGCTACAGAACACTCTCGAGCTATATGACCTTCCTTTCCACAGTTATAACATACCTTGGATTGTTGTGGGCAGTTTGGGCTGATATGTCCCTCTTTCCCACATTTGTAACATACGACCGGTGGTCGTTCTCCTCCCCTAGAAACAGTTGATGTTTGTGCTGACGTCTTCACGTTATCATTGTTGTACCTTCTCTTCTTGAAATCTCCTCCCGACTCGCTCCTTCTATTATCACGACCACGATTACCACCAGAGTGGTTACCGCTTTTGTCCGAATGTTTTCCTCCCTGCTGGTTTTCATTGCTTCGATGACTGCCGCCACCGGTATGACCCTGGTTGTGGTCCCTCGGTTGCACATACTCATTATCTCGCTCTAATAATTGAGCCCTGTTTACAACATCTGAATATAAAGAAAATTTATGAGAGATAAGATATTGCCGAATCTCGGGTTTTAGACCTCTCAGAAACATCCTTGTCATTCGTTCCTCATTTTCGACCAAATGAGGTGCAAACCTGGATAACTCTGCAAACTTCGCCTCGTACTGGGACACCGTCATGTTGTTTTGTTCCAGTCTAATAAACTCAACCTCCTTCATATGACGAATACTTTCAGGAAAGTACTTGTCATTGAACAGTTTTTGAAATGTTTCCCAGGACATGTTGAGTGCGTCAGGCTGGGTACGCTTCACAGACTCCCACCAGTAGTCTGCCTCACCGCGGAACATAAATGTGGCGAATGGAACCTTCTGTTCCTCCGTGCATCCCAAGACATCAAATATCTTGGTAATTTGCTTGACCCACGTTTCCGCCATGATCGGATCCGGCTTTCCCTTAAATTCTGGTGGTCCCAATTCTTTGAACTGCTTAGCTGTGACAAACCGCGCGTTGTTATCATTTCCACCCGTATTCTGCACACGAGTCTCCCTCGTCTGATTTTGCATGAACTGCAAAAAGCTCCTAAACATTCCATCATTCATCGTTTGCTCGGTAACGTTGTTTACAGGAGGAATATTGCCTTCCTGTTGCACGTTCCCCTGGGTAGTGATCAAAGGTGTCTCCACGGTCTGATTTACTCCATTATTAACGTTCTCAGCTGCCATTCTTAAATACTGCCATAAAACAAGGGTTAATAGTCATGTCATATATTATCCCTATACTCTGACCGACCAAATAAACACCAAATAAACTTAGTCAGGTCATACTAGCGAAGGAATTCCCCGTCTCTCCCCTCCTAGTTCTTGTCTCACATCTCAGCCAGGGATCATATCCCTAAGCTCTGATACCAACTGTGACGCCCCCAGAATAGGTATACAACACCCATTCTGAGTCGCCAAATACATGGTACAGAAAGCAAACTACAACTTCAATAATACAATTGTCGTGCAAAATACGACAACACATACTGTGAGTTTAAATACAAATATTGTCTTCTAGACAATATCCACACTCAAATAAATCCTCATTACAATTATTCAAACACTATTTTACAGAAATAGTGAGGACTGCTAATACATCTTTCTAGAACCATCACTCCATACCCCGACTAGATCCTGCTATGTTCTCACCTCCTGAGAAGAAAAATGGAACAAAAAGGAAAAGGGTGAGCTCAACTAGCCCAGTAAAGAATATTATGACTAAGATAATATACAACAAATTATCGTTAGTCTTCAACAGGGAAAAATCTGATAAAATATAATCGACAACAAGTTTTAGATCAACAACTGCAGCGGAAACAGCAAACCATTAGAAGAGTCAAGTAGAGAAAGAATTCTACTATCTTCTAAGATTTAAAAGTCCATCATCAATATTTTATCCCTGTAACATCAATTAATAATCATCTTTAACCAAATATTCATCTTTGCACTACAGGCCAAAGATATTCATTTGTATCATCAGTCGGTCATGTTCATCTCAACACCTGTTCATCTTTGCACTACAGGCCAAAGATATTCATCAAGTAATTATACATCTTTGCACTACAGGCCAAAGATATTCAGTAATATCATCATTTAGGACTGAGGATGATGAAAAATATCTTAAAGAGAACGAATCCAATGAGACAGAAGGACAAATAGTAGGGATTCGTATAACAGTTTATCCAAGATCAATAATACTTCATAATAATCAATTGTGAAGCAGAATTCAAAAATAAAGATCAAAACATGGATACAATCAAAGATAGTAACCATAATAGACATCTTGGACAAAAAGGGAAAATTTTATTTTTCGGTGAATAGTGCCGTATTCGTGAATAGTGCCGTATACGTGAATAGTAACCCCCGACACAAAAAGTTCCAAATTTGATAAAAACTCATATCAATATTTCAGCATAATGATATTGAAGAAAATAATATCATTAAGAAGAAAATAATATCCCTTACCTCAAAATATCAGTACTTCTGGTCGGAATACCGGTATAAGGCTGAAAGAAACTTGCTCTGATGAATAGAAACTCTCAAAGTATCTAAATACTCACAAAATACACTCAATAATCTAGAGAGAGAAAGAGAGAAAACTTGTTTCTGGTGTGATTTTCAATTCTAACTTAGCCCTCTATTTATAGGAAAATTTTGGTAGGTTTGACCTGCAACCTGATGGCTTTACCTGCTACTATTCCCACCCACCACATTTGAAATATAATTCAGCACATTTCTTCACCAACCACAAGTGGGGCCCACCAATTCTAGAATTTTCCACCAAAATGATAAACTCCGAAAATTCAACAATTTCTGAACCAGTCATCTTGTAAAATTCATAATAAATCATACGTTCATTTTTAACGGTTCAAAATTTGTGGACATATACTCAACTTATATATGTATAACATATCCAAAAATTACCACGATCCAACGGTCGGATTAAAAATTATAACCCCCGCAAAATATCTCAAAAACCCTGATTTTTAATACCTCCATTCCGACAAAAATACTGATAAAAACCTCAACATTAACTCCTTCATTTTTAACCACAAAAATATATCCCTCATTTATATCCACATAAAATAAATATTTCCTTATCATATGAATCAATAATTAATTATTCACAAATAATATTACAGAATCACATTTATGACAACCAGGCCGTTCCCAGGAAAGAGGGGGCTTTCCAATAAGGATTTCTCCTTACTGGCGCGCAATTAGATGACCAAACCTCTCCTTAGACAGAACTTTCTAGACATTGCCAATAATGTTATCTAATAATATTATTCAAATAATATGAATTATTGATCTGATAAATGAAAATACTGTGCAGCAACAATTATTGAAACAACAATAATATAAAATATCAACGCAGCAATTATTGAATCAATAAAATAAAATATTGAATAATAACTACTGTAACAATTATTGAGTAGTGCCTTCTTACGTAAGAATCAATAATTGGTGCAATACCGTGTGCTACTGTATTTTAACCACCGGGTATTCCAACAGTATTAACGGTAACAACTACGCCGTTATTTATAAACAACTTATACTTGTCGTTTTCTTCATCCAATCGCTTTCCGTTATGGGGCCCACACAAGGCTGCGTCGTCGTACGAATATTCCCCGACAGCAAGAATATTCCACGACCAACCGAATATTCACCGACCAAAAATAAATATTTTATAACCACTTGCTTATTTTGTAAAATTTGCACATTTCACCCATAACCAAAGTATTATATCAAATTAACCCCTTATTATTCACAATAATATTTAGAGAAAATTTGATTTTATTCATTAATAAGTTGGGGTCTTACACTTGACCTGCTACCTGATGGCTTTACCTGCTACTATTCCATCCACCAAAAATCAGCCATCTTTCCCAACAACCAAAAGTGGGGCCCACCCATTTCTAGAATTTTCTACCAAATTCATTTATAAACCTAATTTTCGAATCAGTCACCTCTTAAAATTCATAATAAATCATTCATTCATTTTTAACGGTTCAAAATTTGTGAACATATACTCAACTTATATATGTATAACATATCCAAAAATCATAACGATCCAACGGCCAGATTAAAAATTATAACTCACACAATAAAGTTGTAAGAACACTGATTTGATCTTTTAATACCTCCAATCCGACAAAATACTGATAAAATACCTCAACATTAATTCCTTCATTTATAACCACATAAATAAATTCATCATTTATATCCACATCAAATAAATATTTCATTACCATATAGATCAATAATTAATTATTCACAAATAATATTACAGAATCACAATTATGACAACCAGGTCGTTCCCAGGAAAGAGGGGGCTTTTCAATAAGGATTTCTCCTTACTTGCGCGTAATTAGATGACCAAACCTCTCCTTGACAGAACTTTCTAGACATTGCCAATAATGTTATCTAATAATATTATTCAAATAATATGAATTATTGATCTGATAATGGAAAATACTGTGCAGTCACAATTATTGAAACAACAATAATATAAAATATCAACGTAGCAATTATTGATTCAATAAAATAAAATATTAAACAGAAATTACTGTAACAATTATTGAGTAGTGCATTCTCACGTAAGAATTAATAATTGAAAAATTATTGTGTAATACCGTGTGCTACTGTGCAACTACACGCATTATTATATTTTAACCACCAGGTATTCTAACAGTGTTAACGGTAACAACTACGCCGTTATTTATAAAAACTCAAATTTGTCATTTTTTTCATCCGACAGTTATTCTGTTATGGGGCCCACAAATGGCTGCGCCGTCGTACGAATATTCCCTGACAGAAAGAATATTCCACGACTAAACGAATATTCCCCGACAACAATGAATATTTTATAACCACTTGCGTATTTTGAATTTTTTTTTTCATATATCACCCTTAACTTTAGCTTTTATCAATTTAACCATTTACTGAATAGGAAAATTGAATACTTTTATTTCATAAAATTCGGGGTCTTACAAAAGGTGTCTCTACGGTCTCATTTACTCCACTGTAAACATTCTCGGTTGCCATTCTCAAATACTGCTATAAAACAAGGGTTAATTATAAAAATTAACATACCACATAATATCCCTATATTATGACCGACCAACAAATAAGCTTAGGTAAGACACACCAGCGAATGATTTACTCGTCTCTCCCCTCCTAGTTCTATTCCCCGATCTCCGCTAGAGACCATATCCCTAAGCTTTGATACCAACTGTGACGCTCCCAAAATAGGTATACATCACTCATTCTGGGTCGCCAAATTCATGGTACAGAAACAACTACAACTTTATTAATTCAATTGTCGTGCAAAATACGATAACACATAAACTGTGAGTTTAAAAATAAATATTGTCTTCTAGACAATATCCACACACAAATAAGTCCTCATTACAATTATTGATATACTATTTTACAAATATAGTGAGGACTACAAAAATAACTTTCTAGAACCTTCATTCCATACCCCGACTAGTACTCGCTACATTCTCACCTCCTGAGAAGAAAAATGGAACAAAAAAAAATGGGTGAGCTCAACTAGCCTAGTAAAAAGCATTATGACTAAGATAATATAGAACAAATTATCGTTAGTTCTCAACAGAGAAAAATCTAATAGAATACAATAGACAACAAGTTTTAAATCAATATTTGCAGCGAAAATAATAATTCATTAAAAGAGTTAAGTAGAGAATGAAATCTACTATCATCTATGAATTTAAAAGTCCATCATCAATATTTTATCCCTGTAATATCAATCAATATACATCTTGAATCAAATATTCATCTTTGCACTACAGGCCAAAGATATTCATCTGTTGGTCATGTTCATCTCAACACCTGTCCATCTTTGCACTACGGGCCAAAGTTATTCATTAGAAAATCATTTATCTTTGCACTACAGGCCAAAGATATTCAGAAATATCATTATTTAGGACTGAGGATGATGAAAAATATTTTAAAGAAAATGAATCCAGTGAAACAAAAGAACAAATATTAAGGATTCGTACTTTAAACAATCCAAGTTCATAAATACTTCATAAATAACCATAGTGGAGTAAAATTTAAGAATGAAGATCAAAATATGGATACAATCAAAGCTAGTATCCATAATAGATATCTTGGATAAAAAATGAAAATTTAATTTTTCTGTAAATAGTGTCGTATTCGTGAATAGTGTCGTATACATAAATAGTGTCGTATACGTGAATAGTAACCCCGACACTAAAAGACAAGAATTTTACAAGAAAAATCTTATCAATATTCCGACAAAAGTATATTGAAAGAAATAAAATCATTTATATAAAAAAAATAACATCCCTTACCTCGAAAAGACAGTACTTCTGACTAGAATACTGGATATAGTGCTGAAGGAACTTACAACATATAGCAATACTCAAAGTATCAAAATACTCACAAGAATATGCTTGATAATATAGAGAGAGAAAAATTTAGTTTCTGGTGTGATTTTCAATTCTAATCTAACCACCCTATTTATAAGAAATTACACAAAAGCAGAAAATTTAATAAAATATTAATATATATTAAAAAATTTCCTTCGCACGCCAAAGAAACTGAATTTAGCATGCTTTCAATACTAGTGGGGCCCACCAACATAATAAAAATATTTTTCTTAAAAAAATAATTAAAACTTCAAAAGTTAATTATTCTAGAACTTCAATAATTCATAATAAATAGCCCTTTTATTAGAAAAATTTGAATCATATGTCCATTCTATAGAAAATTCAATTTTCTACAACTTTATAAGTTTAAGTTTTTCCAAATTCCAGACAGAAATTGACCGAAATCCACATACGGACGATTTTACAAGCTATAATTAAATTTCAGTCAAAAATGGGGTCCACAAACATGAAAAATATGTTTTAAATATTTTTAGTAACAAAAATACTCTTCCTCCTCATTTACTCATATATCAAATATTCATTGTAAAATATCACCATTATTATATTATTATAATATAATAATATATTCAATTGAATTATTTTATCAAAAAAGATAAAATATCAATTTTTAACAATTGTCACATTAAAAATTTTCTCCATCTATATCCACATAAAATGAATATTTTTCTTATCATATAAATTAATAATTAATTATTCACAAATAATATTAGAATCACAATACTGACAACCAGGCCGTTCCAAGGAAAGAGGGGGCTTTTCAATAAGGATTTCTCCTTACTGGCGCGCAATTAGGTGACCGAACCTCTCCTTAGACAGAACTTTCTAGACATTCCCAATAATGCTATCTAATAACATTATTCAAATAATATGAATTATTGATCTGATAATGGAAAATACTGTGAAGTGACAATTATTGAAACAACAATAATATAAAATATCAACGTAGCAATTATTGAATCAATAAACTATTGAACAGTGATTACTGTAATAATTATGGAGTAGTGTCTTCTTACGTAAGAATCAATAATTGGTACAATACCGTGTGCTACTGTGCAACACCGCGTATTATTGTGTTTTAACCGCCGGGTATTCCAACAGTTTTAACAGTAACAACTACACCGTTATTTATAAAAACTTATACTTGTTTTTTTCATCCAATCGGTTTCTGTTATGGGGCCCACACAAGGCTGCGCCGTCGTACGAATATTTCCCGACAGTAAGAATATTCCACGACCAAACGAATATTTCCCGACAACAAGAATGTTTTATAGCCACTTGCTTATTTAAGATATTTGCGCATTTTACCCATAAATTACCACATTAATCTAATCAACCCTTACTATTTCAAAATAATAAATAGAGGAAATTCAATTTCATTTATAAAAAGTTGGGGTCTTACACTATGCCTTCCATTGGAGTAACAAAAGTCCATACTTGGTTCTCATACATGGAGTCCATTTCGGATTTTATGGCTATTTTTCATTTCTCCGAGTCTTTACTACTCATTGCATCATCGTATGTAACTGGATCATCATCCTCTATGATGCGTACCTCATCATCATCATCATCTATGATTAATGTAAGACCCCAACTTTTTATGAATTTTATTTATTTATTTAATATTACTCTAAATACTAAGGTTTTGGTTTAATAAATATTATAGTTATGGGTGATATATGCAGATTATATGAAGTAAAAAGTTTTATTGGGGAATATTCATTCTATCAATGAATTTTCTTACGACAATGCCAAAGTAACTCTTTTAAAAATTGGCTACAGAACTTTTATCATTAACTTTTGAAATACCCGGTGATAAAAGTACAGTAATACGCATTATTCCACAGTAGCACGCGATAATCCACAGTATTACATGGTATTACACAAAATTTCTGATTATTGATTTAATAATTGCTACAGTATAAGCCACTTAGTATTTCATTCAATAATTGTAATAGTAGTTATTGTATAATATCTCATATTATTGATTCAATAATTATTACAATAATATCTACATAGTATTTTATATTATTAGGTCAATAATTGATATGACACAATAACTCATATTATTTGATATGATATATATTATTAAAATAGTAAGCATTATTAACGATGTCTAGAAGTTCTGTCGAGAAAATGGGTTATTTAATTGCGCGTCGTTTATACGAAAGGTCCTCCTCTTTCTTGGGAATGATCTGGTTGTTAATATTATGAGTCTATAATATTAATTGAGAATTTTTGTTGAAAGATTGGAGATGGGAAAATAATTGTTGAATAAAAAGTGTTAATTAAAGAAAAATACAATAAGTAACGTGTTTGTTTAATATTGCTATAAACAAAGGGGTTTAGCATGAGAAGATTTTTTAAGTTTGGCGTATTTACGTGGGACCCAAAACTTTATATATTTTCTTCGTGGGACGTACCACCCACCTAACAAAATTTGTTCCTGAATGAATTTCTCCATGGGACCCACCACGAACCTAACAAATTTTGTTCCTGAATGAATTTTCTCCGTGGGAACCACCACTAACCTAAAAAAATTTGTTCCTGAGTGAATTTTCTCCGTAGGACCCACCACGAACCTAACAAATTTTCTCTCAAGGGTGTTGAGCTTGCAAATTCGTCAAGCAAGTTAGTTGCCCTTCTCCTATAAATAGGATGCTTAGTTGATGTATGAAACTCACACGAGAATCACAAAATTCTTCTTCTATAATATTGTGCGTATTTCTTTTGAGTATAAGGATACTTTGAGTGTAGCTAATAGTGCAAGATTTTTTCAAGATAATCTCCTTTATACCAGTCAAATGTAATCTCCTACTAAGATAAACGATATTATTTTATTTCAATACTCGTAAGGGATATCATTTTCTTCCATAGTCCATATTATGGTAAGAAATTGTTATTCGTTTCTATAACTTTTTTGTTAAACGGTGAAAATGCCTAAATTATTTAGAACTTTCATAATAGTTTGCGCTTCATCTAATATCTTTTCACCTGAATCTTTCTATTGTGTTTTATACGTTATAGTTAAATTTTAAACCTTATTTGTCCTATTCTTGAACTCTAATCGAATTTCTAGATATCATGTTGACAATTTAGACATTCTTGGACTCTAGATAAATTAAATTACAAATCGCTAATATTTATTACTGATCTTATTGTTTCTATTCATTTTGTATATCATTGTTATAATCCTTAGATTTAAATTGTGGTGAAAATTTCTCTTTGGCTCGTAGTGTAAGACCCCAGCTTATTAATGAATAAAATCAAATTTTCTCTAAATATTATTGTGAATGATAAGGGGTTAATTTGATATAATACTTTGGTTATGGGTGAAATGTGCAAATTTTATAAAATAAGCAAGTGGTTATAAACTATTCATTTTGTCGGGGAATATTCGTTTGGTCGTGGAATATTCTTGCTGTCGGGGAATATTCGTACGACGGCGTAGCCTTGTGTAGGCCCCATAACGAAAAGCGATTGGATGAAGAAAACGACAAGTATAAGTTATTTATAAATAACGGCGTAGTTGTTACCGTTAATACTGTTGGAATACCCGGTGGTTAAAATATAGTATCACACGGTATTGCACCAATTATTGATTCTTACGTAAGATGGCACTACTCAATAATTGTTACAGTAGTTATTATTTAATATTTTATTTTATTGATTCAATAATTGCTGCGTTGATATTTTATATTATTGTTGTTTCAATAATTGTTGCTGCACAGTATTTTTCTTTATCTGATTAATAATTCATATTATTTGAATAATATTATTAGATAACATTATTGGCAATGTCTAGAAAGTTCTGTCTAAGGAGAGGTTTGGTCATCTAATTGCGCGCCAGTAAGGAGAAATCCTTATTGGAAAGTCCCCTTTTTCCTGGGAACGGCCTGGTTGTCATAAATGTGATTCTGTAATATTATTTGTGAATAATTAATTATTGATTCATATGATAAGGAAATATTTATTTTATGTGGATATAAATAAGGGATATATTTTTGTGGTTAAAAATGAAGGAGTTAATGTTGAGATTTTTATCAGTATTTTTGTCAGAATGGAGGTATTAAAAATCAGGATTTTTGAGATATTTTGCGGGGGTTATAATTTTTAATCCGACCGTTGGATCGTGGTAATTTTTGGATATGTTATACATATATAAGTTGAGTATATGTCCACCAATTTTGAACCGTTAATAATGAATGTATGATTTATTATGAATTTTACGAGATGACTGGTTCAGAAATTGTTGAATTTTCGAAGTTAATCATTCTGGTGGAAAATTCTAGAATTGGTGGGCCCCACTCTTGGTTGGTGAAAAAATGTGCTGAGATTTTTATTCAAATGTGGTGGGTGGTAATAGTAGCAGGTAAAGCCATCAGGTTGCAAGTTAAGTCTGCTTCGGCGTGCTAACATTTTCCTATAAATAGAGGGCTAAGTTAGAATTGAAAATCACACCAGAAACAAGTTTTCTCTCTTTCTCTCTCTAGATTATTGAGTGTATTTTGTGAGTATTTAGATACTTTGAGAGTTTCTATTCATCAGAGCAAGTTTCTTTCAGCCTTATACCGGTATTCCGACCAGAAGTACTGATATTTTGAGGTAAGGGATATTATTTTCTTCTTAAATGATATTATTTTCTTCAATATCATTATGATGAAATATTAACATGAGTTTTTATCAAATTTGAAACTTTTTGTGGCGGGATTACTATTCATGTATACGTTACTATTCACGAATACGGCACTATTCACCAAAAAATAAAATTTTTCCTTTTTGTCCAAGATGTCTATTATGGTTACTATCTTTGATTGTATCTATGTTTTGATCTTTATTTTTGAATTCTGCTTCACAATTGATTATTATGAAGTATTATTGATCTTGAATAAACTGTTATACGAATCCCTACTATTTGTCCTTATGTCTCACTGGATTCGTTATCTTTAAGATATTTTTCATCATCCTCAGTCCTAAATGATGATATTACTGAATATCTTTGGCCTGTATTGCAAAGATGTATGAATACTTGATTAATATCTTTGGCCTGTAGTGCAAAGATGAACAGGTATTTAGATGAACATGACTGACAGG
This sequence comes from Panax notoginseng, assembly GCA_016801055.1. Taxonomy (NCBI): domain Eukaryota; kingdom Viridiplantae; phylum Streptophyta; class Magnoliopsida; order Apiales; family Araliaceae; genus Panax; species Panax notoginseng. Next base: position 21,659,690 of record CM029023.1, on the reverse strand, counting down.
TGATACAAATGAATATCTTTGGCCTGTAGTACAAAGATGAATATTTGGATAAAGATGATTATTAATTGATGTTACATGGATAAAATATTGATGATGGACTTTTAAATCTTAGAAGATAGTAGAATTCATTCTCTACTTGACTCTTCTAATGGTTTGTTATTTCCGCTGCAGTTGTTGATCTAAAATTTGTTGTCGATTATATTCTATCAGATTTTTCCCTGTTGAATACTAATGATAATTTGTTGTATATTATCTTAGTCATAATATTCTTTACTGGGCTAGTTGAGCTCACCCTTTTCCTTTTTGTTCCATTTTTCTTCTCAAGAGGTGAGAACATAGCAGGATCTAGTCGGGGTATGGAGTGATGGTTCTAGAAAGATATTTTAGCAGTCCTTACTATTTCTATAAAATAGTGTTTGAATAATTATAATGAGAACTTATTTGAGTGTGGATATTGTCTAGAAGACAATATTTGTATTTAAACTCACAGTATGTGTTGTCGTATTTTGCACGACAATTGTATTATTGAAGTTGTAGTTTGCTTTCTGTACCATGTATTTGGCGACTCAGAATGGGTGTTATATACCTATTTTGGGGGCGTCACAGTTGATATCAGAGCTTAGGGATATGATCCCTGGCTGAGATGTGAGACAAGAACTAGGAGGGGAGAGACGGGGAATTCCTTCACTAGTATGACCTGACTAAGTTTATTTGGTCGGTCAGAGTATAGGGATAATATATGACATGACTATTAACCCTTGTTTTATGACAGTATTTAAGAATGGCAGCTGAGAACGTTAATAATGGAGTAAATCAGACCGTAGAGACACCTTTGATCACCACCCAGGGGAACGTGCAACAGGAAGGCAATATTCTTCATGTAAACAACGTTACCGAGCAAACGATGAATGATGGAATGTTTAGGAGCTTTTTGCAGTTCATGCAAAATTAGACGAGGGAGACTCGTGTGCAGAATACAGGTGGAAATGATAACAACGCGCGGTTTGTCACAGCCAAGCAGTTCAAAGAATTAGGACCACCAAAATTTAAGGGAAAGCCGGATCTGATCATGGCGGAAACGTGGGTCAAGTAAATTACCAAGATATTCGATGTCTTGGGATGCACGGAGGAACAGAAGGTTCCATTCACCACTTTTATGTTCCGCGGTGAGGCAGACTACTGGTGCGAGTCTGTGAAACGTACCCAGCCTGACGCACTCAACATGTCTTGGGAAACGTTTCAGAAACTGTTTAATGATAAGTACTTTCCTGAAAGTATTCGTCATATGAAGGAGGTGGAGTTTATCAGACTGGAACAAAACAACATGACGGTGTCCCAATACAAGGCGAAGTTTGCAGAGTTATCCAGGTTTGCACCTCATTTGGTCGAAAATGAGGAACGAATGACAAGGATGTTTCTGAGAGGTCTAAAACCCGAGATTCGACAATATCTTATCTCTCATAAATTTTCTTTATATTCAGATGTTGTAAACAAGGCTTAATTATTAGAGCGAGATAATGAGTATGTGCAACCGAGGGACCACAACCAGGGTCATACCGGTGGCGGCAGTCATCGAAGCAATGAAAACCAGCAGGGAGAAAAACATTCGGACAAAAGCGGTAACCACTCTGGTGGTAAACGTGGTCGTGATAATAAAAGGAGCGAGTCGGGAGGAGATTTCAAGAAGAGAAGATACAACAATGATAATGTGAAGACGTCAGCACAAACATCAACTGTTTCTAAGGGAGGAGAACGACCACCGGTCGTATGTTACAAATGTGGGAAAGAGGGACATATCAGCCCAAACTGCCCACCCAAACTGCCCACAACAATCTAAGGTACGTTATAACTGTGGAAAGGAGGGTCATATAGCTCGAAAGTGTTCTGTAGCAAAACCAAGTTCAGCGGGGATGGTGACTCCAAAAGCTGTCCCGGATAAGTCAAAATCAGCGGTTCCTGGAAGAGCGTTTGTCGTGACTGGCCAAAACGCGAGAAACCCGAACGAGGTGATCACGGGTAAGCTAATCTTGAATTCTTGCGAAGTTTATACTTTACTAGATACCCGTTCTACCCATTCTTTTATCTCTTCTGCTTGTGCTCAACGTTTAAACTTGACTCCGGAGAAATTGAACTTTGACCTATCTGTGGAGACTCCGTTGGGAGAAACTTTCATTACATCTACAGTTTATAAATCTTGCTTAATCCAAGTTGGCACAATCACATTACCTGTTGACCTTATCTCTTTAAAGATATTTACTTTTGATGTGATTTTAGGAATTGATTGGTTAACTACTCATCATGCCAAAATTGATTGTTTTCGTAAGGTTGTTAGTTTTCATATTCCTGACCAACCTGTCATACAAATTCAAACTACTAAACCACTAAAATCTGTGACAACTCCAAAACAGGTCCATTCCATCCAACCTATTCTGAGTCGCCAAATACATGGTACAGAAAATAACTACAACTTTATTACAACAATTGTCGTGCAAAATACAACAACATATATGTTGTGAGTTTGGATACAAATATATACCAAATGTGACTCATGTCCCAACCGTGGACAGCACCTCACAATGACACCTTACATAAAAGTATAGTCAAAAACTGTTTTAGAAATTATAATCTTTGGGAAGTGCTCAAAGAAACCTTCGTACATGGGAGACCATGCTTCTAGGTTATGATAGATATCATATGGCTACAGAATTATCCTTGGTTGACCCAATAGACCCCAAAGAAAAACGAGAAGATTACTATCATATTCTTCCCAATAGGGAGTCTTCTCTTGACATATCATTATCTCCACTGTCTCTAATTGAGAATTATACTTCAAACAAACACCAAGATTATATAGGTAGTGCTCGTAATTATACTCAGCAAGCGGATGAGCACATCCATGTCTTATGATGACACGAGATTGTATGTCGTTAGACATCTTATATGATAGTGGCAAAACACCCTTCCAACGTTGGGTACACCTTACCATATTGGATTCACCAAATAAAACTACTACATGAACTTTTCTATACTGCTTCAGGAGAACCTCCACAGCTAGAGACCACCGTTCTATTTCCCTGTTACCCTCGCTCGACCCAGCTACACTCTTATTACCTGAAAGGAATTGTGAAGCAAAAGGGTGAGCACAACTTGCTCAGTAAAGAATATAATGACTAAAGATAATTAAATTATCAATAGCCTTCATCAATAATAAATCAGAGATTTAGAACATATGGTAAATGATAAAAATTTCAACCATAGTTGCAGCGGAACGAGCAATCCATTAGAAGAGTCAAATAGACTATAAAGTCTATTATCTTCTCCATGTTAAAAATCCACCAACAATGTTTTATCCCTGTAACATCAATCAATAATTCTGGTCCACAATTATATGAATAACTCATAATCATAATTATAGTTCTAAATTTTTCTTCGCATCCAGGACGAAGATAATTTTCCTCACATGTCTTTACCTAAAACATCAAAGATCATGGTTATATCAAATCACAGTTCCTGTTCATAATCATATTAATAAATTCATCTTTGCACTACAGGCCAACGATATTCGTCAACAGTTCATCTTTGCACTACTGTCCAAAGATATTCAACAACAAGTCATCTTTGCACTACGGGCCAAAGATATTCATCAACAATTCATCTTTGCACTACAGGCCAAAGATATTCCTCAACAGTTCATATTTGCACAACAGGCTAAATATATTAATATCTCAAAGAAATATATAATCAATTCAGAATTTATATAAACAATAATTATAACCATGTTAATCAATTCATCTTTACACTTAAGCTAAAGATATTCAATTATAAATTCAATGGTCATGATCATACCAGTTAACAATTCATCTTTGCACTACAGGCCAAAGATATTCCTCAGTCACGATCATACCAATAATTTACCCATCTTTACACTCAAGTGAAAGAGAAATTCAACATCAGGGTTATAAAAATGTTATATATGATAATAAAAATAATATGATCAACAACTGCATTTATTTTCGAGAGCAACAATCATAAATCAACGATAATTTGGTCAGAAAAAGAAACCAATTTTTGTCGTGAATAGTAACTCGTGAATAGTAACTCATAAATAGTAACTCGTGAATAGTAATTCATGAATAGTAACTCATGAATAGTACTCTGTATTTGTACATAGTACCGTATAAATAAATAATGTCATCTACGTAAATAGTGTCATATACATGAATAGTGCCGTATACGTGAATAGTGTCGTATATGTGAATAGTAACCCCGACTCAAAAAGGTAGAAATTCCACAATAAAATCCATGCCAATATTTCAGTATAATGATATTGAAAGAATAACATCATTATGAAGAATATAACATCCCTTAATATCCCTTACTATCCCTTACCTCAAAAGAGCAGCACTTCTGACTGGATATCAGATATAACGCTGAACGAACTTGCACCGTATAGCAACACTCAAGATATCAAAATACTCACAAGAATACACTCGATAATATAGAGAGAGAAATAGAGAGAAAACTTCAGTTTCTGGTGTGATTTTCAATTCTAACCTAAGCACCCTATTTATAGGAAAATGCTTAGAACACCAAAGTAGAAAATTGAATATAATATTAATATAATTACAAAATATTAAAGCCCACCTCTAGATACTTGAATTCAGCCATAAACACATGCTAACCTTCTAGAAAAAGTAAGAAAAAACGTTTTTCTTAATAAAAATTATTAAAACTTCCAAAAATCAATAATTTCGGAACTTCGGAACTTCAATAATTCATAATAAATAGCCCTTTTGTCAGAAAATTCGAATCTCTTGACTTGTTATAGGAAATTCAATTCTCTACAACTTTACAGAAAAAAGTTTTTCCAAATTCCAAACAGAAATTGACCGAAATCCATAAACAGACGATTTTACAGTCTATAATAAATTTTCGGCCAAGAATTGTGTCCACCAACACACAAAACATGTGTTAAACATTTAATCCAACAAAAATATTCTTCCTCCTCATTTATTCATATATCCCACATTCATTGTAAAAATATCACCATTAATATATTATTAAAATAATATATTTAAATGAATTATTTTATCAGAAAAGATAAAATAATAATTTTCAACATTTGTCACATTAAAATTTTTCTCCATCTATATCCACATAAAATCAATATTTTCCTCATCATATAAATTAATAATTAATTATTCACAAATAATATTACAGAATCATATTACTGACAACCAGGCAGTTCTCAGGAAAGAGGGGGCTTTCCAATAAGGATCTCTTCCTTACTGGCGCGCAATTAGATGACAAAACCTCTCCTTAGACAGAATTTTCTAAACATTGCCAATAATGCTATCTAATAATATTATTCAAATAATATGAATTATTGATCTGATAATGGAAATACTATGCAGTGACAATTATTGAAGAATAATAATATAAAAATTCAAAGTAGCAATTATTGAATCAATAAAATAAAATATTGAACAGTAATTACTGTAACAATTATTGAGAAGTGCCTTCTTACGTAAGAATCAATAATTTCAAAAATACTATGCAATACCGTGTGCTACTGTGCAATAACGCGTATTACTGTATTTTAACCATCGGGTATTCCAACAGTGTTAACGGTAACAACTACGCCATTCTTTGTAAACACTCAATTTTGTCGTTTTCTTCATCCAATCGCTTTCCGTTATGGGGCCCACAAATAGCTGCGCCGTTGTACGAATATTCCCCGACAGAAAGAATATTCCACGACCAAACGAATATTCTCCGACAAAATGAATATTTTATAACCACTTGCTTATTTTGAAAAATATTCATATATCACCCTTAGCTTTAACTTTTTATCAATTTAACCATTTACTAAATAGAAAAATTGAATACTTTTATTTCATAAAATTTGGGGTCTTACAATCTCACCTCCTTATGAAATTTCGTCCTCGAAATTTACGTACCTGGTAATTCAAAAAGTTGAGAATACCTTGCTTTCATTTCAGATTCCATCTTCCCTGTCATCATGATTTTTCTATTGCTCATCTCCTGTATTTCAGATATCATTCTAGAATACAGCTTCAAAACAAGGGTTAATTGAACAAATTAACATATCACATAATATCCCGATATTATGATTGACCAAAAAATAAGCTTAGGTAGGACACACTAGCGAAGGATTTACTCATCTCTCCCCTCCTAGTTATATTCCCCGATATCCGCCAAAGATCATATCCCTAAGCTCTGATACCAACTTTGACATTGGACACCATCATGTGTCAGCACCTCACAAAGGTACCTATCAGCTTGCCACCGCAGAACGGCGTCCCCTACGGAGAGTCTGGCTTCGGTGCATCCCCCATCAACAGGAAGTCACCAGCGAGAGGCTCGGGGCTCTTTACATATAGCTTTGATACCAACTGTGACAACCCCAAAACAGGTCCATTCCATCCAACCTATTCTGAGTCGCCAAATACATGGTACAGAAAACAACTACAACTTAATTACAATAATTGTCGTGCAAAATACAATAACATATATGTTGTGAGTTTGGATACAAATATATACCAAATGTGACTCATGTCCCAACCGTGGACAGCACCTCACAATGACACATTACATAAAGGTATAGTCAAAAACTGTTTTAAAAATTAGAATCTTTGGGAAGTGCTTAAGGAAATCTTAGTACATGGGAGACCATACTTCTAGGTTATGATAGATATCATATGGCTGCAGAATTATCCTTGGTTGACCCAATAGACCCCAAAGAAAAATGAGAAGATTACTATCATATTCTTCCCAATAGGGAGTCTTCTCTTGACATATCATTATCTCCACTGTCTCTAATTGAGAATTATACTTCAAACAAACACCAAGATTATATAGGTAGTGCTCGTAATTATACTCAGCAAGCGGATGAGCACATCCATGTCTTATGATGACACGAGATTGTATGTCGTTAGACATCTTATATGATAGTGGCAAAACACCCTTCCAACGTTGGGTACACCTTACCATATTGGATTCACCAAATAAAACTACTACATGAACTTTTCTATACTGCTTCAGGAGAACCTCCACAACTAGAGACCACCGTTCTATTTCCCTGTTACCCTCGCTCGACCCAGCTACACTCTTATTACCTGAAAGGAATTGTGAAGCAAAAGGGTGAGCACAACTTGCTCAGTAAAGAATATCATGACTAAAGATAATTAAATTATCAATAGCCTTCATCAATAATAAATCAGAGATTTAGAACATATGGTAAATGATAAAAATTTCAACCATAGTTGCAGCGGAACGAGCAATCCATTAGAAGAGTCAAATAGACTATAAAGTCTATTATCTTCTCCATGTTAAAAATCCACCAACAATGTTTTGTCCCTGTAACATCAATCAATAATTCTGGTCCACAATTATATGAATAACTCATAATCATAATTGTAGTTCTAAATTTTTCTTCGCATCTAGGACGAAGATAATTTTCCTCACATGTCTTTACCTGAAACATCAAAGATCATGGTTATATCAAATCACAGTTCTTGTTCATAATCATATTAATAAATTCATCTTTGCACTACAGGCCAACGATATTCGTCAACAGTTCATCTTTGCACTACTGTCCAAAGATATTCAACAACAAGTCATCTTTGCACTACGGGCCAAAGATATTCATCAACAATTCATCTTTGCACTACAGGCCAAAAATATTCCTCAACAGTTCATATTTGCACAACAGGCTAAATATATTAATATCTCAAAGAAATATATAATCAATTCAGAATTTATATAAACAATAATTATAACCATGTTAATCAATTCATCTTTACACTTAAGCTAAAGATATTCAATTATAAATTCAATGGTCATGATCATACCAGTTAACAATTCATCTTTGCACTACAGGCCAAAGATATTCCTCAGTCACGATCATACCAATAATTTACCCATCTTTACACTCAAGTGAAAGAGAAATTCAACATCAGGGTTATAAAAATGTTATATATGATAATAAAAATAATATGATCAACAACTGCATTTATTTTCGAGAGCAACAATCATAAATCAACGATAATTTGGTTAAAAAAAGAAACCAATTTTTGTCGTGAATAGTAACTCGTGAATAGTAACTCCTGAATAGTAACTCATAAATAGTAACTCGTGAATAATAATTTATGAATAGTAACTCATGAATAGTACTCTGTATTTGTACATAGTACCGTATAAATAAATAATGTCATCTACGTAAATAGTGCCATATACATGAATAGTGCCGTATACGTGAATAGTGTCGTATACGTGAATAGTAACCCCGACTCAAAAAGGTAGAAATTCCACAATAAAATCCATGCCAATATTTCAGTATAATGATATTGAAAGAATAACATCATTATGAAGAATATAACATCCCTTAATATCTCTTACTATCCCTTACCTCAAAAGAGCAGCACTTCTGACTGGATATCAGATATAACGCTGAACGAACTTGCACCGTATAACAACACTCAAGATATCAAAATACACACAAGAATACACTCGATAATATAGAGAGAGAAATAGAGAGAAAACTTCAGTTTCTGGTGTGATTTTCGATTCTAACCTAAGCACCCTATTTATAGGAAAATGCTTAGAACACCAAAGTAGAAAATTGAATATAATATTAATATAATTACAAAATATTCAAGCCTACCTCTAGATACTTGAATTCAGCCATAAAAACATGCTAACCTTCTAGAAAAAGTAAGAAAAAACGTTTTTCTTAATAAAAATAATTAAAACTTCCAAAAATCAATAATTTCGGAACTTCGGAACTTCAATAATTCATAATAAATAGCCCTTTTGTCAGAAAATTCGAATCTCTTGACTTGGTACAGGAAATTCAATTCTCTACAACTTTGCAGAAGAAAATTTTTCCAAATTTCAAACAGAAATTGACCGAAATCCATAAACAGACGATTTTACAGTCTATAATAAATTTTCGGCCAAGAATTGTGTCCACCAACACACAAAATATGTGTTAAACATTTAATCCAACAAAAATACTCTTCCTCCTCATTTATTCATATATCCCACATTCATTGTAAAAATATCACCATTAATATATTATTAAAATAATATATTTAAATAAATTATTTTATCAGAAAAGATAAAATAATAATTTTTAACAATTGTCACATTAAAATTTTTCTCCATCTATATCCATATAAAATTAATATTTTCCTCATCATATAAATTAATAATTAATTATTCACAAATAATATTATAGAATCATATTACTGACAACCAGGCAGTTCTCAGGAAAGAGGGGGCTTTCCAATAAGGATCTCTTCCTTACTGACGCGCAATTAGATGACCAAACCTCTTCTTAGACATAACTTTCTAGACATTACCAATAATGCTATCTAATAATATTATTCAAATAATATGAGTTATTGATCTGATAATGGGAAATATTGTGCAGTGACAATTATTGAATAACAATAATATAAAATTTCAACGTAGCAATTATTGAATCAATAAAATAAAATATTGAACAGTAATTACTGTAACAATTATTGAGTAGTGCCTTCTTACGTAAGAATCAATAATTTCAAAAATACTATGCAATACCGTGTGCTACTGTACAATAACGCGTATTACTGTATTTTAACCACCGGGTATTCCAACAGTGTTAACGGTAACAACTACGTCATTATTTGTAAACACTCAATTTTGTCGTTTTCTTCATCCAATCGCTTTCCGTTATGGGCCCACAAATAGCTGCGCCGTCGTACGAATATTCTCCGACAGAAAGAATATTCCACGACCAAACGAATATTCCCCGACAAAATGAATATTTTATAACTACTTGCTTATTTTAAAAAATATTCATATATCACCCTTAACTTTAACTTTTTATCAATTTAACCATTTACTAAATAGAAAAATTGAATACTTTTATTTCATAAAATTTGGGGTCTTACAAAATCAGTCACTGTCATATCAAGCCACAAAGCTATTCGTTTATTGAAAAACGGATGTCAAGCTTTCTTAGCCCATGTCATGGACTTGAACAAAAATACGTTAGATTTGAATGATATTTCTGTTGTTAGTGAATTTCCTGACGTATTTCCTGAAGAATTTTCTGGCCTAACATAGAGCGTGATATTGAATTTTTGTATTGATCTTCAACCCGATAGAAAACCCATTTCTAAAATCTCATATTGAATAGCCCCTATTAAACTTCAAGAGTTAAAAACCCAACTATAGAAGTTGGTACCCGAGCCTCTATCTGGTGACTTCCTTTTTGGAATGCACCAAAGCCAGACTCTCCGTAAGGGACTCTATATTTGTGTGGTGGTAAAATAATAGATGCCATTGTGACGTGCTTTCCAAGATTGGGATATAAATCACAATCGAGAGCAACCAAAGACGGTGACCGAAGTACGTAGATTTATGGGCTTAGCTGGTTATTATCGGAGATTCGTGGAAGGGTTTTCTCGAATCGCTACCCTGTTAACTCAGCTGACTCGAAAAGATATAAAATTCGTATGGAGTGAGGAATGCGAGAAGAGTTTCCAAGAACTCAAGAGGAGACTCATTTCGGCACCTGTTCTGACAATACCATCTGGTTCGGATGGATTTGTTATCTACAGCGATGCTTCAGGCAAAGGGTTAGGATGTGTTCTCATGCAAAATGGGAAAGTCATAGCCTATGCCTCGCGACAACTCAAAGAATATGAGAGAAATTATCCTACTCATGATTTAGAGTTGGTAGCAGTCGTTTTCGCGTTGAAGATCTGGAGACACTACCTGTATGTGGAGAAAGTGGAGATCTATACAGATCATAAAAGCCTCAAATATTTCTTCACCCAAAAGGAACTCAACATGCGACAGCGACGTTGGCTCGAGTTGTTGAAAGATTACGACCACACTATTCAATACCATCCTGGAAAAGTAAACGTGGTAGCTGACGCGTTGAGTAGAAGATCATATGCAGGAACGAGTGCGATGATATCAAGTATACGCATAGAACCAACTTTAATTGATAAAGTTAAAGTTGCTCAAACCACAGACCCGGAGCTGATGCGTATAAAGAAGAAAGTGCAAGAAGGTGCTATTCCAGAAGCAAGAATCGAGAAGAAGGAATACTTCGAGTCCACTCCAGACTTTGTGTTCCTAACGATTCTTATTTGAAGTACAAGATCATGATGGAAGCACACAATACACCATTTGCAATCCATCCTGGAAGTACCAAAATGTATCGTGATCTTCGACATACATTTTGATGGAATAATATGAAGAGAGAGATTGCAAAGTTTATCTTGAGGTGTTTAACTTGTCAATGTGTAAAGGCGGAACATCAAGTGCTAAAGGGTCCATTGCAACCACTTGAGATTCTGAAATGAAAGTGGGAACACATTACCATAGATTTCGTTACAGGTCTTCCCAAGGTTTCTCAAGGCATAGATGCGATTTGGGTTATTGTTGATAGATTAACCAAGTCTGCTCATTTCTTATCGATACGTGAGACTTATTCCCTTGAATGTCTTGCTAGTATGTATGTGAACGAGATTGTGAGATTGAATGGCATGCCACTATCCATAGTTTCGAATCGTGACCCAAGATTCACTTCAGGATTTTGGGTTAGCTTGCAGAAAGCTATGGGCACGGATTTACGATTCAGTTCGGCATACCATCCTCAAACGGACGGACAATCAGAGAGGACTATTCAAACTCTTGAAGATCTATTAAGACTTTGTGTCCTAGATCTCAAAGGGAGTTGGGATAAGTGTGACAACCCCAAAATAGGTCCATTCCATCCAACCTGTTCTGAGTCGCCAAATACATGGTACAGAAAACAACTGTAACTTTATTACAACAATTATCGTGCAAAATACAACAACACATATGATGTGAGTTTGGATACAAATATATACCAAATGTGACTCATGTTCCAACCGTGGACATCACCTCACAATGACACCTTACATAAAGGTATAGTCAAAAACTGTTTTAGAAATTAGAATCTTTGGGAAGTGCTCAAGGAAACCTTCGTACATGGGAGGCCACGCGTCTAGGTTATGATAGATATCATATGGCCACAGAATTATCCTTGGTTGACCTAATAGACCCCAAAGAAAAACGAGAAGATTACTATCATATTCTTCCCAATGGTGAGTCTTCTCTTGACTTATCATTATCTCCACTGTCTCTAATTGAGAATTATACTTCAAACAAACACCAAGATTATATAGGTAGTGCTCGTAGATATACTCAGCAAGTGGATGAGCACAACCCTGTCTTATGATGACACGAGATTGTATGCCGTTAGACATCTTGTATGATAGTGACAAAACACCCTTCCAACGTTGGGTTCACCTCACCCTATTTTCTTCACCAAATATAACTACTAAATGATGACCACCGTTCTATTCCCTTGTTACCCCCGCTCGACCCAGCTACACTCTTATTACCTGAAAGGAATTGTGAAGCAAAAGGGTGAGCACAACTAGCTCAGTAAAGAATATCATGACTAAAGATAATTCAATTATCAATAGCCTTCATCAACAATAAATCAGAGATTTAGAACATATGGTAAATGATAAAAATTTCAACCATAGTTGCAGCGGAACGAGCAATCCATTAGAAGAGTCAAATAGACTATAAAGTCTATTATCTTCTCCATGTTAAAAATCTATCAACAATGTTTTATCCCTGTAACATCAATCAACAATTCTGGTCCACAATCATATGAATAACTCATAATCATAACTGTAGTTCTAAATTCCTCTTCTCATCCAGGACGAAGATAATTTTCATCACCTATCTTTACCTGAAACATCAAAGATCATGGTTACACCAAATCACATTTCCTGTTCATAATCATACTAATAACTTCATCTTTGAACTACGGCCAAAGATATTCATTTGTATCACCAGTTGGTCATGTTCATCTCAACATATGTTCATCTTTGCACTACTGGCCAAAGATATTCAACAACATGTCATCTTTGCACTACGGGCCAAAGATATTCATCAACAATTCATCTTTGCACTACAGGCCAAAGATATTCCTCAACAGTTCATATTTGCACTACGGCCAAATATATTAATATCTCAAAGAAATATATAATCATTTCAGAATTTATATAAACAATAATTATAACCATGTTGATCAATTCACCTTTGCACTTAAGCTAAAGATATTCACTTATAAATTCAATGGTCATGATCATACCAGTCAACAATTCAACTTTGCACTACTGGCCAAAGAGAACCCATAGTCATGATCATACCAATAATTTACCCATCTTTACACTCAAGCGAAAGAGAATTTCAACATCAAGGTTATAAAAATGTTATATATGATAATAAAAATAATATGATCAAAACATGGATTTAATTTCAAGAGCAATATTCATAAATCAACTATAATTTGGTTAGAAAAAGAAACCAATTTTGTCGTAAATAGTAACTCGTGAATAGTAACTCATGAATAGTAACTCGTGAATAGTAACCCTGACATGAAAAAGGTAGAAATTCCACAATAATATACATACCAATATTTCGGTATAATGATATTGAAAGAATAATATTCTTAAGCTTATAAACAATTTATTTAAATTGTTTACACTTTACTAATTAATGCATTTAATCATCATAAAATGCCAACTCTTAAGATTTCATCATCAATAACCAAAACCCTCATCAAAAATCTGCATATACCTCATATATAGGATTCTCAAGCCATAAAATCCTATTTTCCAATTTTCTTACTTCACATAACATATTTAATTCATTTTCTCATAACTAGACTATTTTCATGAAAAATACCAAATCCGTTCCAAAAATATTTCTTTTCTGGGATTTAGCATAATATAGTCCCATAGTGAACATATATTTTTCTCAGAATTTTTAAAAGTCATTTACTATTTTTCATATGGCCAAAATAGCCGAATATTTAGACATTTATCAAAAATTGTACTTTTGTCTAAAAATTCTGAAATTTACAGAGTATACTTCTATCATATACATGTACTCCCAATAAAAATTTCATCAATTTTGGAGTTAACCACAAGGAATTATAAGTTGTTACTTTTAAAATAGTCTTTTCTCATAAAATTCATAACTCTCAATCTATACATCCAAAAATCACCATTTTTGGACACAATCAAGAAAACTCATCAAAATATCATTTCAAATTTTTCCAGAATTTTTGAAGTTCAGAAAAATTACGAAACTGAAAAACATAACAACCCTTAAAATTCCTTACTATCCCTTACTATCCCTTACAATCCCTTACCTCAAAAGAGCAGTACTTCTGACTGGATATCGGATATGATGCTGAAGAAAACTTGCACTGATGAATAGCAACTCACCAAGTATCTAAAAACTCACAAAATATGCTTCATAATATAGAGAGAGAAAGAGAGAAAGCTTATGTTTCTGGTGTGATTTTCAATTCTAACTTAGCCCTCTATTTATAGGAAAATTTTGGTAGGTTTGACCTGCAACCTGATGGCTTTACCTGCTACTATTCCCACCCACCACATTTGAAATATAATTCAGCACATTTCTTCACCAACCACAAGTGGGGCCCACCAATTCTAGAATTTTCCACCAAAATGATAAACTCCGAAAATTCAACAATTTCTGAACCAGTCATCTCGTAAAATTCATAATAAATCATACGTTCATTTTTAACGGTTCAAAATTTGTGGACATATACTCAACTTATATATGTATAACATATCCAAAAATTACCACGATCCAACGGTCGGATTAAAAATTATAACCCCCGCAAAATATCTCAAAAACCCTAATTTTTAATACCTCCATTCCGACAAAAATAATGATAAAAACCTCAACATTAACTCCTTCATTTTTTAACCACAAAAATATATCCCTCATTTATATCCACATAAAATAAATATTTCCTTATCATATGAATCAATAATTAATTATTCACAAATAATATTACAGAATCACATTTATGACAACCAGGCCGTTCCCAGGAAAGAGGGGGCTTTCCAATAAGAATTTTTCCTTACTGGCGCGCAATTAGATGACCAAACCTCTCCTTAGACAGAACTTTCTAGACATTGCCAATAATGCTATCTAATAATATTATTCAAATAATATGAATTATTGATCTGATAATGGAAAATACTGTGCAGTGACAATTATTGAACAACAATAATATAAAATATCAACGCAGCAATTATTGAATCAATAAAATAAAATATTGAACAGTAATTACTGTAACAATTATTGAGTAGTGCCTTCTTACGTAAGAATCAATAATTTCAAAAATACTGTGCAATACCGTGTGCTACTGTGCAATAACGCGTATTACTGTATTTTAACCACCGGGTATTTCAACAGTGTTAACGGTAACAACTACGCCGTTAATTATAAAAACTCAATTTTGTCGTTATCTTCATCCGACAGTTATTCTGTTATGGGGCCCACAAATGCTGCGCCGTCGTACGAATATTTCCCGACAGAAAGAATATTCCACGACCAAACGAATATTCCCCGACAACAATGAATATTTTATAACCACTTGCGTATTTTGAAAAGTTTTCACATTTCAATCATAACTTTAACTTTTTATCAATTTAACCATTTACTGAATTATAATTATAAGAAAAATTGAATACTTTTATTTCATAAAATTCGGGGTCTTACAATCTCCCCTCCTTATAAAATTTCGTTCCCGAAATTTACGTACCTGGTATTTCAAAGAGTTGAGAATACCTTCCTTTCATTTCAGATTCCATCTTCCCTGTCATCATAATTTCTCTATTGCTCATCTCCTGTATTTCAAATATCATTCTAGAATACAGCTTCAAAACAAAGGTTAATTTAACAAATTAACATATCACATAATATCCCGATATTATGACTGACCAACAAATAAGCTTAGATGGGACACACTAGCGAATGATTTACTCATCTCTCCCCTCCTAGTTGTATTCCCCGATCTCCGCCATAGATCATATCCCTAAGCTCTGATACCAAATGTGACTCTGGACACCAACCTATGTCAGCACCTTACATTGATACCTATCAGCTTGCCACCGCAGAACGGCGTCCCCTACGGAGAGTCTGGCTTCGGTGCATCCCCCATCAACAGGAAGTCACCAGTGAGAGGCTCGGGGCTCTTTACTTATAGCTCTGATACCACCTGTGACAACCCCAAAATAGGTCCATTCCATTCAACCTATTCTGAGTCGCCAAATACATGGTACAGAAAACAACTGTAACTTTATTACAACAATTGTCGTGCAAAATACAACAACACATATGCTGTGAGTTTGGATACAAATATATACCAAATGTGACTCATGTTCCAACCGTGGACATCACCTCACAATGACACCTTACATAAAGGTATAGTCAAAAACTGTTTTAGAAATTAGAATCTTTGGGAAGTGCTCAAGGAAACCTTCGTACATGGGAGGCCACGCGTCTAGGTTATGATAGATATCATATGGCCACAGAATTATCCTTGGTTGACCCAATAGACCCCAAAGAAAAACGAGAAGATTACTATCATATTCTTCCCAATGGTGAGTCTTCTCTTGACTTATCATTATCTCCACTGTCTCTAATTGAGAATTATACTTCAAACAAACACCAAGATTATATAGGTAGTGCTCGTAGATATACTCAGCAAGTGGATGAGCACAACCCTGTCTTATGATGACACGAGGTTGTATGTCGTTAGACATCTTGTATGATAGTGACAAAACACCCTTCCAACGTTGGGTTCGCCTCACCCTATTTTCTTCACTAAATATAACTACTAAATGATGACCACCGTTCTATTCCCTTGTTACCCCCGCTCGACCCAGCTACACTCTTATTACCTGAAAGGAATTGTGAAGCAAAAGGGTGAGCACAACTAGCTCAGTAAAGAATATCATGACTAAAGATAATTCAAATTATCAATAGCCTTCATCAATAATAAATCAGAGATTTAGAACATATGGTAAATGATAAAAATTTCAACCATAGTTGCAGCGGAACGAGCAATCCATTAGAAGAGTCAAATAGACTATAAAGTCTATTATCTTCTCCATGTTAAAAATCCATCAACAATGTTTTATCCCTGTAACATCAATCAACAATTCTGGTCCACAATCATATGAATAACTCATAATCATAACTGTAGTTCTAAATTCCTCTTCTCATCCAGGACGAAGATAATTTTCATCACCTATCTTTACCTGAAACATCAAAGATCATGGTTACACCAAATCACATTTCCTGTTCATAATCATACTAATAACTTCATCTTTGCACTACGGCCAAAGATATTCATTTGTATCACCAGTTGGTCATGTTCATCTCAACATATGTTCATCTTTGCACTACTGGCCAAAGATATTCAACAACATGTCATCTTTGCACTACGGGCCAAAGATATTCATCAACAATTCATCTTTGCACTACAGGCCAAAGATATTCCTCAACAGTTCATATTTGCACTACGGCCAAATATATTAATATCTCAAAGAAATATATAATCATTTCAGAATTTATATAAACAATAATTATAACCATGTTGATCAATTCACCTTTGCACTTAAGCTAAAGATATTCACTTATAAATTCAATGGTCATGATCATACCAGTCAACAATTCAACTTTGCACTACTGGCCAAAGAGAACCCATAGTTATGATCATACCAATAATTTACCCATCTTTACACTCAAGTGAAAGAGAATTTCAACATCAAGGTTATAAAAATGTTATATATGATAATAAAAATAATATGATCAAAACATGGATTTAATTTCAAGAGCAATATTCATAAATCAACTATAATTTGGTTAGAAAAAGAAACCAATTTTGTCGTAAATAGTAACTCGTGAATAGTAACTCATGAATAGTAACTCGTGAATAGTAACCCTGACATGAAAAAGGTAGAAATTCCACAATAATATACATACCAATATTTCGGTATAATGATATTGAAAGAATAATATTCTTAAGCTTATAAACAATTTATTTAAATTGTTTACACTTTACTAATTAATGCATTTAATCATCATAAAATGCCAACTCTTAAGATTTCATCATCAATAACCAAAACCCTCATCAAAAATCTGCATATACCTCATATATAGGATTCTCAAGCCATAAAATCCTATTTTCCAATTTTCTTACTTCACATAACATATTTAATTCATTTTCTCATAACTAGACTATTTTCATGAAAAATACCAAATCCGTTCCAAAAATATTTCTTTTCTGGGATTTAGCATAATATAGTCCCATAGTGAACATATATTTTTCTCAGAATTTTTAAAAGTCATTTACTATTTTTCATATGGCCAAAATAGCCGAATATTTAGACATTTATCAAAAATTGTACTTTTGTCTAAAAATTCTGAAATTTACAGAGTATACTTCTATCATATACATGTACTCCCAATAAAAATTTCATCAATTTTGGAGTTAACCACAAGGAATTATAAGTTGTTACTTTTAAAATAGTCTTTTCTCATAAAATTCATAACTCTCAATCTATACATCCAAAAATCACCATTTTTGGACACAATCAAGAAAACTCATCAAAATATCATTTCAAATTTTTCCAGAATTTTTGAAGTTCAGAAAAATTACGAAACTGAAAAACATAACAACCCTTAAAATTCCTTACTATCCCTTACTATCCCTTACAATCCCTTACCTCAAAAGAGCAGTACTTCTGACTGGATATCGGATATGATGCTGAAGAAAACTTGCACTGATGAATAGCAACTCACCAAGTATCTAAAACTCACAAAATATGCTTCATAATATAGAGAGAGAAAGAGAGAAAGCTTATGTTTCTGGTGTGATTTTCAATTCTAACTTAGCCCTCTATTTATAGGAAAATTTTGGTAGGTTTGACCTGCAACCTGATGGCTTTACCTGCTACTATTCCCACCCACCACATTTGAAATATAATTCAGCACATTTCTTCACCAACCACAAGTGGGGCCCACCAATTCTAGAATTTTCCACCAAAATGATAAACTCCGAAAATTCAACAATTTCTGAACCAGTCATCTCGTAAAATTCATAATAAATCATACGTTCATTTTTAACGGTTCAAAATTTGTGGACATATACTCAACTTATATATGTATAACATATCCAAAAATTACCACGATCCAACGGTCGGATTAAAAATTATAACCCCCGCAAAATATCTCAAAAACCCTAATTTTTAATACCTCCATTCCGACAAAAATAATGATAAAAACCTCAACATTAACTCCTTCATTTTTTAACCACAAAAATATATCCCTCATTTATATCCACATAAAATAAATATTTCCTTATCATATGAATCAATAATTAATTATTCACAAATAATATTACAGAATCACATTTATGACAACCAGGCCGTTCCCAGGAAAGAGGGGGCTTTCCAATAAGAA
The DNA here is from genome assembly GCA_016801055.1 of Panax notoginseng. Lineage (NCBI taxonomy): Eukaryota > Viridiplantae > Streptophyta > Magnoliopsida > Apiales > Araliaceae > Panax > Panax notoginseng. The sequence continues at coordinate 21,640,271 of CM029023.1, read as the reverse complement.
TTTTCCTTACTGGCGCGCAATTAGATGACCAAACCTCTCCTTAGACAGAACTTTCTAGACATTGCCAATAATGCTATCTAATAATATTATTCAAATAATATAAATTATTGATCTGATAATGGAAAATACTGTGCAGTGACAATTATTGAACAACAATAATATAAAATATCAACGCAGCAATTATTGAATCAATAAAATAAAATATTGAACAGTAATTACTGTAACAATTATTGAGTAGTGCCTTCTTACGTAAGAATCAATAATTTCAAAAATACTGTGCAATACCGTGTGCTACTGTGCAATAACGCGTATTACTGTATTTTAACCACCGGGTATTCAACAGTGTTAACGGTAACAACTACGCCGTTAATTATAAAAACTCAATTTTTGTCGTTATCTTCATCCGACAGTTATTCTGCTATGGGGCCCACAAATGTCTGTGCCGTCGTACGAATATTTCCCGACAGAAAGAATATTCCACGACCAAACGAATATTCCCCGACAACAATGAATATTTTATAACCACTTGCGTATTTTGAAAAGTTTTCACATTTCAATCATAACTTTAACTTTTTATCAATTTAACCATTTACTGAATTGTAATTATAAGAAAAATTGAATACTTTTATTTCATAAAATTCGGGGTCTTACAATCTCCCCTCCTTATAAAATTTCGTCCCCGAAATTTACGTACCTGGTATTTCAAAGAGTTGAGAATACCTTCCTTTCATTTCAGATTCCATCTTCCCTGTCATCATAATTTCTCTATTGCTCATCTCCTGTATTTCAAATATCATTCTAGAATACAGCTTCAAAACAAAGGTTAATTTAACAAATTAACATATCACATAATATCCCGATATTATGACTGACCAACAAATAAGCTTAGATGGGACACACTAGCGAAGGATTTACTCATCTCTCCCCTCCTAGTTGTATTCCCCGATCTCCGCCATAGATCATATCCCTAAGCTCTGATACCAAATGTGACTCTGGACACCAACCTATGTCAGCACCTTACATTGATACCTATCAGCTTGCCACCGCAGAACGGCGTCCCCTACGGAGAGTCTGGCTTCGGTGCATCCCCCATCAACAGGAAGTCACCAGTGAGAGGCTCGGGGCTCTTTACTTATAGCTCTGATACCACCTGTGACAACCCCAAAATAGGTCTATTCCATTCAACCTGTTCTGAGTCGCCAAATACATGGTACAGAAAACAACTGTAACTTTATTACAACAATTGTCGTGCAAAATACAACAACACATATGCTGTGAGTTTGGATACAAATATATACCAAATGTGACTCATGTTCCAACCGTGGACATCACCTCACAATGACACCTTACATAAAGGTATAGTCAAAAACTGTTTTAGAAATTAGAATCTTTGGGAAGTGCTCAAGGAAACCTTCGTACATGGGAGGCCACGCGTCTAGGTTATGATAGATATCATATGGCCACATAATTATCCTTGGTTGACCTAATAGACCCCAAAGAAAAATGAGAAGATTACTATCATATTCTTCCCAATGGTGAGTCTTCTCTTGACTTATCATTATCTCCACTGTCTCTAATTGAGAATTATACTTCAAACAAACACCAAGATTATATAGGTAGTGCTCGTAGATATACTCAGCAAGTGGATGAGCACAACCCTGTCTTATGATGACACGAGATTGTATGTCGTTAGACATCTTGTATGATAGTGACAAAACACCCTTCCAACGTTGGGTTCACTTCACCCTATTTTCTTCACCAAATATAACTACTAAATGATGACCACCGTTCTATTCCCTTGTTACCCCCGCTCGACCCAGCTACACTCTTATTACCTGAAAGGAATTGTGAAGCAAAAGGGTGAGCACAACTAGCTCAGTAAAGAATATCATGACTAAAGATAATTCAATTATCAATAGCCTTCATCAACAATAAATCAGAGATTTAGAACATATGGTAAATGATAAAAATTTCAACCATAGTTGCAGCGGAACGAGCAATCCATTAGAAGAGTCAAATAGACTATAAAGTCTATTATCTTCTCCATGTTAAAAATCTATCAACAATGTTTTATCCCTGTAACATCAATCAACAATTCTGGTCCACAATCATATGAATAACTCATAATCATAACTGTAGTTCTAAATTCCTCTTCTCATCCAGGACGAAGATAATTTTCATCACCTATCTTTACCTGAAACATCAAAGATCATGGTTACACCAAATCACATTTCCTGTTCATAATCATACTAATAACTTCATCTTTGAACTACGGCCAAAGATATTCATTTGTATCACCAGTTGGTCATGTTCATCTCAACATCTGTTCATCTTTGCACTACTGGCCAAAGATATTCAACAACATGTCATCTTTGCACTACGGGCCAAAGATATTCATCAACAATTCATCTTTGCACTACAGGCCAAAGATATTCCTCAACAGTTCATATTTGCACTACGGCCAAATATATTAATATCTCAAAGAAATATATAATCATTTCAGAATTTATATAAACAATAATTATAACCATGTTGATCAATTCACCTTTGCACTTAAGCTAAAGATATTCACTTATAAATTCAATGGTCATGATCATACCAGTCAACAATTCAACTTTGCACTACTGGCCAAAGAGAACCCATAGTCATGATCATACCAATAATTTACCCATCTTTACACTCAAGCGAAAGAGAATTTCAACATCAAGGTTATAAAAATGTTATATATGATAATAAAAATAATATGATCAAAACATGGATTTAATTTCAAGAGCAATATTCATAAATCAACTATAATTTGGTTAGAAAAAGAAACCAATTTTGTCGTAAATAGTAACTCGTGAATAGTAACTCATGAATAGTAACTCGTGAATAGTAACCCTGACATGAAAAAGGTAGAAATTCCACAATAATATACATACCAATATTTCGGTATAATGATATTGAAAGAATAATATTCTTAAGCTTATAAACAATTTATTTAAATTGTTTACACTTTACTAATTAATGCATTTAATCATCATAAAATGCCAACTCTTAAGATTTCATCATCAATAACCAAAACCCTCTTCAAAAATCTGCATATACCTCATATATAGGATTCTCAAGCCATAAAATCCTATTTTCCAATTTTCTTACTTCACATAACATATTTAATTCATTTTCTCATAACTAGACTATTTTCATGAAAAATACCAAATCCGTTCCAAAACTATTTCTTTTCTGGGATTTAGCATAATATAGTCCCATAGTGAACATATATTTTTCTCAGAATTTTTAAAAGTCATTTACTATTTTTCATATGGCCAAAATAGCCGAATATTTAGACATTTATCAAAAATTGTACTTTTGTCTAAAAATTCTGAAATTTACAGAGTATACTTCTATCATATACATGTACTCCCAATAAAAATTTCATCAATTTTGGAGTTAACCACAAGGAATTATAAGTTGTTACTTCTAAAATAGTCTTTTCTCATAAAATTCATAACTCTCAATCTATACATCCAAAAATCACCATTTTTGGACACAATCAAGAAAACTCATCAAAATATCATTTCAAATTTTTCCAGAATTTTTGAAGTTCAGAAAAATTACGAAACTGAAAAACATAACAACCCTTAAAATTCCTTACTATCCCTTACTATCCCTTACAATCCCTTACCTCAAAAGAGCAGTACTTCTGACTGGATATCGGATATGATGCTGAAGAAAACTTGCACTGATGAATAGCAACTCACCAAGTATCTAAAAACTCACAAAATATGCTTCATAATATAGAGAGAGAAAGAGAGAAAGCTTATGTTTCTGGTGTGATTTTCAATTCTAACTTAGCCCTCTATTTATAGGAAAATTTTGGTAGGTTTGACCTGCAACCTGATGGCTTTACCTGCTACTATTCCCACCCACCACATTTGAAATATAATTCAACACATTTCTTCACCAACCACAAGTGGGGCCCACCAATTCTAGAATTTTCCACCAAAATGATAAACTCCGAAAATTCAACAATTTCTGAACCAGTCATCTCGTAAAATTCATAATAAATCATACGTTCATTTTTAACGGTTCAAAATTTGTGGACATATACTCAACTTTTATATGTATAACATATCCAAAAATTACCACGATCCAACGGTCGGATTAAAAATTATAACCCCCGCAAAATATCTTAGAAACCCTAATTTTTAATACCTCCATTCCGACAAAAATAATGATAAAAACCTCAACATTAACTTCTTCATTTTTTTAACCACAAAAATATATCCCTCATTTATATCCACATAAAATAAATATTTCCTTATCATATGAATCTATAATTAATTATTCACAGATAATATTACAGAATCACATTTATGACAACCAGGCCGTTCCCAGGAAAGAGGGGGCTTTCCAATAAGAATTTTTCCTTACTGGCGCGTAATTAGATGACCAAATCTCTCCTTAGACAGAACTTTCTAGACATTGCCAATAATGCTATCTAATAATATTATTCAAATAATATAAATTATTGATCTGATAATGGAAAATACTGTGCAGTGACAATTATTGAACAACAATAATATAAAATATCAACGCAGCAATTATTGAATCAATAAAATTAAATATTGAACAGTAATTACTGTGACAATTATTCAGTAGTACCTTCTTACGTAAGAATTAATAATTTCAAAAATACTGTGCAATACCGTGTGCTACTGTGCAATAACGCGTATTACTGTATTTTAACCACCGGGTATTTCAACAGTATTAACGGTAACCACTACGCCGTTAATTATAAAAACTCAATTTTTGTCGTTATCTTCATCCGACAGTTATTCTGCTATGGGGCCCACAAATGTCTGTGCCGTCGTACGAATATTTCCCGACAGAAAGAATATTCCACGACCAAACGAATATTCCCCGACAACAATGAATATTTTATAACCACTTGCGTATTTTGAAAAGTTTTCACATTTCAATCATAACTTTAACTTTTTATCAATTTAACCATTTACTGAATTGTAATTATAAGAAAAATTGAATACTTTTATTTCATAAAATTCGGGGTCTTACAATAAGTACCTACCATTGGTGAAATTCTCCTACAACAACAGTTATCAGGAAAGCATAGGTGTGGCTCCATTCGAGGCGTTGTATGGAAGAAAATTTCGTTCTCCAGTATGCTTGGACGAGGTGGGTGAAGCAACATTGTTGGGACCAGCGTTGGTACGCATGACTACAGAGAAGATCCAAACGATTCGACAACGTATACAAACGGCACATGATCGACAAAAGAGTTATGCGGATCTTCATCGGAAGGACGTGGAATTTAATATTGGGGATCATGTATTGTTACGTGTTACACCATGGAAGGGAGTTATAAGATTTGAGAAGAGAGGAAAGCTCAATCCAAGATTTGTTGGTCCATTTGAGATTCTTGAGCAAATAGGAAATGTGGCATATAGACTCGCATTACCTCCAAGCATGTCTCGTGTTCATAATATTTTTCACATATCTATGCTTCGTAAATATGTTAAAGACCCGAACCACATTATTGAGTTAGAACCAGACGAGATAGCTGAAGATTTAACGTACGAGGAGGTACCTGTTAAGATCTTGGATAGGAAAGAGCATGTCCTACGCACAAAGGTTATACCACAAGTTAAGGTTTTGTGGAGAAACCATGCTATTGAAGAAATGACCTGGGAGTTGGAATCAGAAATGAAAGCTAGGTATCCTCACCTTTTCGAAATATCAGGTACGTACGTCAATTTTGAGGACGAAATTTCATAAGGAGGGGAGGTTGTAAGACCCCAGCTTATTAATGAATAAAATCAAATTTTCTCCAAATATTATTGTGAATAATAAGGGGTTAATTTGATATAATACTTTGGTTATGGGTGAAATGTGCAAATTTTGCAAAATAAGCAAGTGATTATAAAATATTCATTTTGTCGGGAAATATTCGTTTGGTCGTGGAATATTCTTGCTGTCGGGGAATATTCGTACGACGGCGTAGCCTTGTGTGGGCTCCATAACGGAAAGCGATTGGATGAAGAAAACGACAAGTATAAGTTGTTTATAAATAACGGCGTAGTTGTTACCGTTAATACTGTTGGAATACCCGGTGGTTAAAATACAGTAGCACACGGTATTGCACCAATTATTGATTCTTACGTAAGAAGGCACTACTCAATAATTGTTACAGTAGTTATTATTTAATATTTTATTTTATTGATTCAATAATTGCTGCGTTGATATTTTATATTATTGTTGTTTCAATAATTATTGTTGCACAGTATTTTCCTTTATCAGATCAATAATTCATATTATTTGAATAATATTATTAGATAACATTATTGGCAATGTCTAGAAAGTTCTGTCTAAGGAGAGGTTTGGTCATCTAATTGCGCGCCAGTAAGGAGAAATCCTTATTGGAAAGCCCCCTCTTTCCTGGGAACGGCCTGGTTGTCATAAATGTGATTCTGTAATATTATTTGTGAATAATTAATTATTGATTCATATGATAAGGAAATATTTATTTTATGTGGATATAAATGAGGGATATATTTTTGTGGTTAAAAATGAAGGAGTTAATGTTGAGGTTTTTATCAGTATTTTTGTCAGAATGGAGGTATTAAAAATTAGGGTTTTTGAGATATTTTACGGGGGTTATAATTTTTAATCCGACCGTTGGATCGTGGTAATTTTTGGATATGTTATACATATATAAGTTGAGTAGATGTCCACCAAATTTGAACCGTTAATAATGAACGTATGATTTATTATGAATTTTACGAGATGACTGGTTCAGAAATTGTTGAATTTTCGGAGTTAATCATTTTGGTAGAAAATTCTAGAATTGGTGGGCCCCACTCTTGGTTGGTGAAGAAATGTGCTGAGATTTTTATTCAAATGTGGTGGGTGAGAATAGTAGTAGGTAAAGCCATCAGGTTGCAGGTTAAGTCTGCTTCGGCGTGCTAACATTTTCCTATAAATAGAGGGCTAAGTTAGAATTCAAAATCACACCAGAAATTAGTTTTCTCTCTTTCTCTCTCTAGATTATTGAGTGTATTTTGTGAGTATTTAGATACTTTGAGAGTTTCTATTCATCAGAGCAAGTTTCTTTCAGCCTTATACCGGTATTCCGACCAGAAGTACTGATATTTTGAGATAAGGGATATTATTTTCTTCTTAAATGATATTATTTTCTTCAATATCATTATGCTGAAATATTAACATGAGTTTTTATCAAATTTGAAACTTTTTGTGTCAGAGTTACTATTCACGTATACGTCACTATTCACGTATACGGCACTATTCATCGAAAAATAAATTTTTTTCTTTTTGTCCAAGATGTCTATTATGGTTACTATCTTTGATTGTATCCATGTTTTGATCTTTATTTTTGAATTCTGCTTCACAATTGATTATTATGAAGTATTATTGATCTTGGATAAACTGTTATACGAATCCCTATTATTTGTCTTTCTGTCTCACTGGATTCGTTCTCTTTAAGATATTTTTCGTCATCCTCAGTCCTAAATGATGATATTACTGAATATCTTTGGCCTGTAGTGCAAAGATGTATGATTACTTGATGAATATCTTTGGCCTGTAGTGCAAAGATGAACAGGTGTTGAGATGAACATGACTGACATGTGATACAAATGAATATCTTTGGCCTGTAGTACAAAGATGAATATTTGGATAAAGATGATTATTAATTGATGTTACAGGGATAAAATATTGATGATGGACTTTTAAATCTTAGAAGATAGTAGAATTCATTCTCTACTTGACTCTTCTAATGATTTGCTGTTTTCGCTGCAGTTGTTGATCTAAAACTTGTTGTCGATTATATTCTATCAGATTTTTCCCTGTTGAATACTAATGATAATTTATTGTATATTATCTTAGTCATAATATTCTTTACTGGGCTAGTTGAGCTCACCCTTTTCCTTTTTGTTCCATTTTTCTTCTCAGGAGGTAAGAACATAGCAGGATCTAGTCGGGGTATGGAGTGATGGTTCTAGAAAGATGTTTTAGCAGTCCTCACTATTTCTATAAAATAGTGTTTGAATAATTATAATGAGGACTTATTTGAGTGTGGATATTGTCTAGAAGACAATATTTGTATTTAAACTCACAGTATGTGTTGTCGTATTTTGCACGACAATTGTATTATTGAAGTTGTAGTTTGCTTTTTGTACCATGTATTTGGCGACTCAGAATGGGTGTTGTATACCTATTTTGGGGGCATCACACGTAGTGCAAAGATGGACTGTTGATTGGGTATGATTATGACCAAGAACTATGTCTTGGTATAATCATGACCTTTGGTGTTATAGAAAAATATTTGTGGTGAAAGTTCTCTTTGGCCCGTAATTCAAAGATGGACTGGTGTTTGGCATGATCATGACCACTTGTGGTACAAATAAATATCTTTGTCCCGTAGTTTAAAGATAAACTGTTGATTTACATAATTATAAATAGGAACTGTTGATTGGTGTTACAAGGATAAAATATTGATGATGAAATTTTAATTCGTTGAAGATAATAGACATCATGATCTACTTGGCTCTTCTAATGTATTGCTTGTTCCGCTGCAGTTAAACTTGATGTTTATTATATTTTATCAGTTTAACACTGTTGAAGGCTAACGATAATTGATCTACTTGATGGTTTGCTTGTCTCCTCGACAGAACTTTTTAGATATCGTTAATATTGTAAATAATAATATGAATAACTGTATTGTCTCAATTATTAATTTAATATAATATAAAATAATATTGACAATAATTGAATCAAATAACGTGAGATATTATGCCGCAATTACTATAGCAATAATTGAATAAAATTGAGTAACTTCTCACGTAAGCATCAATAATCAATATTGTGTGCTACTATGCAATCACGCGTATTACTGTACTTTTACCACCGGGTATTTCAACAATTTAACGGTAAAACTTCCGCCGTTATTTTCATAAAAAGTTATTTCTGTCGATTTCTAACTCCGACAATAATTTCGTTGTGGGATCCACCAATGATTGTGCCGTCGTACGAATATTCCTTGTTAAAACGAATATTCCCCGACCAATCGAATATTTTATAACAACTTGCTTACTTTGCAAAATTTATAAATATTACCCACAGCTATAACATTATAACAAATTCACACCTTAATATTCAAAAATGATATTTATAGAAAAATTCATCTTTATTCATAAAAGTTGGGGTCTTGCAACCTCCCCTTATGAATTTTTGCCCTCAAAATTAGGGTACATACCTGGTATGTCGAAGAGGTGAGGATACCTTGATTTTATTTCAGATTCTAACTCTCAGGTCATTTCCTCAACATCGTGGTTTCTCCACAAAACTTTGACTTAAGGTATAACCTTGGAGCGTTGAATATATTCCTTCTTATCTAAGATTTTAACAGGTACCTCTTCATACATTAAATCTTCCGCTATTTCGTCCGATTCTAACTCAATAATATGGTTCGGGTCTTCCACATATTTACGTAACATAGATATGTGAAAAATGTTATGAACACGAGACATACTTGGAGGTAAAGCGAGTCTATAAGCCACAGTTCCTACTCGATCGAGGATTTCGAATGGATCAATGAATCGAGAATTGAACTTTCCTCTCTTTCCAAATCTCGTAACTCCCTTTCATGGAGCAACACGTAACAACACATGTTCTCCAACATTGAATTCCACGTCTTTCCGATGAAGATCAACATAACTCTTTTGTCGATCTTGTGAGGCTTTTATACGTTGCCGGATCATTTGAATCTTTTCCGTATTCATGGGTACCAATTTCGGTCCTAACAACGTTGCTTCACCCACCTCGTCCCAGCATACTGGAGAACGACACTTTCTTTCATACAACGTCTCAAATGGAGCCATGCCAATAATTGCTTGATAATTGTTGTTGTAGGAGAATTCCACTAATGGCAAGAACTTGTCCCAACTTCCTTTGAAATCAAGGACACAAAGTCTTAATAGATCCTCTAGAGTTTGAATAGTCCTCTCTGACTGTCCATCCGTTTGAGGATGATATACCGAACTAAATCGTAAATTCGTGCCCATAGCTTTCTACAAACTAACCCAAAATCGTGAATTGAATCTTGGGTCTCGATTAGAAAATATGGATACTGGCATACCATGCAGTCTTACAATCTCATTTATGTAAATACGAGTAAGGCGTTCAAGTTTATAAGTTTCTCGTATAGGTAAGAAATGAGCAGACTTGGTCAATCTATCAACAATGACCCAAATTTCATCTAGGCCTTGAGAAACCTTGGAAAGACTAGTAACGAAATACATGGTAATGTGCTCCTACTTCCATTCTAGAATTTCAAATGGTTTCAATGGACCTTTTGGTACTTGATGCTCCGGCTTGACTCGTTGACACGTTAAACACCTTGAGATAAACTTCGTGATCTCTCTTTTCATATTGCTCCACCAAAATGTATGTTGAAGATCACGATACATTTTGGTACTCCCAGGATGGATTGCAAACAGTGTGTTTTGCGCCTCCATCATGATTTTATACTTTAAATCGGGGTCGTTAGGAACATAAAGTCTAGAGTTGACTCATAGTATTCCTCTTTCATCGATTCTTGCTTCCGGGATAGCACCTTATTGTACTTTCTTCCTCATACGCATCAGCTCTAGGTCTATAGCTTGAGCAGCTTTAACTTTATCGATTAAAGTTGATTCTACTCGTCATCATCACGTGGGTCCCTGGAGTTTTTAACTCTATCTCCATCCTTTGCAAGTCATATAAAATAGGCCTTTGCGTTGACAATATCGCACTCGTACCCGAATATGATCTTCTACTCAATGCATCAGCTACTACGTTCGCTTTTCTAGGAAGGTATTGAATGGTATGATCATAATCTTTTTACAGTTCAAGCCAACGTCGTTGCCGCATGTTAAGTTCCTTTTGGGTGAAGAAATATTTGAGATTTTTATGATCTGTATAAATCTCCACTTTCTCCCCATACAGGTAATGCCTCCAAATTTTAAGTGCGAAGACAATAGCTGCCAGCACTAGATCATGAGTAGGATAATTTCTCTCATATTCTTTGAGTTGTCATGAGGCATAGGCTATGAATTTCCCATGTTGCATGAGAGCACATCCTAAACCTTGCCTGAAGCATCACTGTAGATGAAAAATCCCTCCGAACCAGATGGTATTGTTAGAACAGGTGCTGAAATGAGTCTCCCCTTGAGTTCTTGAAAACTCTTCTCACATTCCTCGCTCCAACCGAATTTTATATCTTTTTGAGTCAGCTGAGTTAATGGAGTAGCGATTCGAGAAAATTATTCCACGAATCTCCAATAATAACTAGCTAAGCCCAAAAAGCTACGTACTTCGGTTACTGACTTGGGTTGCTCCCAGCTTTGAATTGCTTCAATCTTTACCGGGTCAACAGATATTCTGTGATTTGATATTACGTGCCCAAGAAATGCTACTTCCTCAAGCCAGAACTCGCATTTCTTAAACTTGGCATATAACTTGTTCTCACGAAGCTTTTGGAGTATCAGCCTTAAGTGTTGCCCATGATCTTCACGACTTTTGGAGTAAATGAGGCCGTCATCAATAAAGATAACCACAAAGTGCTCCAAATATTCTTTGAATACTCAATTCATCATATCCATGAAGGCAACAGGAGCATTAGTCAATCTAAAAGATATGACTAGGAATTCGTAATGCCCGTACCGAGTTCTGAAAGCAGTCTTTGGAATGTCATCACTTTTAATCTTTAACTGATGATATCCGGAACGAAGATCGATCTTTGAAAAGAATTTGGTGCCTTTCAGCTGGTCAAACAGGTCATCAATGCGAGGTAACGGATACCTATTTTTGATAGTGACATGATTCAACTCCTGATAATCAATACAAAGTCACATACTCCCATCTTTCTTCTTTACGAATAGAACATAAGCACCCCAAGGAAACGTACTAGGACGAATGAAACTGATGTCTAACAATTCCTGCAATTGGATTTTTAACTCCTGAAGTTCAATAGGAGCCATTCGATATGGGACTTTAGAAATGGGTGGTGTACCGGGTTCAAGACCGTTACAAAATTCAATTTCACGCTTCGGGGGTAGGCCAGGAAGTTCTTCAGGGAATACGTTAGGAAATTTATTAACAATAAAAATATCATTCAAAACTGACGTATTTTTGTTTAAATCCGTGACATGAGCTGTGAAAGCTTGACATCTGTTTTTTAATAAACGAATAGCTTTATGGCTTGAGATTACAGTGATTGAGTTTAGTGGTTTGGTCACTTAAATTTGCATAATAGGTTGGTTAGGAATATGAAAGCTAACAACCTTACGAAAATAATCAATTTTAGTATGATGAATAGTTAACCAATCAATCCCTAGAATCACATCAAATGCAAGTATTTTCAAAGAAATAAGATTGACAGGTAACGTGCGGGTGCCGATTTGAATCAAACAAGACTTATAAACAGTGGATGTAATGAAGGTTTCTCCCAACGGAGTTTCAACAAATAAATCAAAGTCTAATTTCTCCGGAGTCAAATTTAAACGTAGAGCGCAAATAGGAGAAATAAAATAATGGGTAGAACTGGTATCCAATAAGGTATAGACTTCGCTAGAGTTTATGATTAGCTTACCCGTGATGACCTCGTTCGGGTTCCTTGCTTTCTGGGAGGTCACGACAAACACTCTCCCTTGAACTACTGATTTTGACGTTTCTGGAATGACCTTTGGTTCCTCCATCCCAGCTGGACTTGGCTTCCCTGCACGAAAAAATTGAGCTAGGTGACCTTCTCTTCCATAATTGTAACACGTTTTGGACTGCTGCACACAGTTTGAACTGATGTGTCCCTCCCCTCCGCATTTGAAGCATATGATAGGTGGTCGTTCTCCTTCCTTAACAACGGGTGTTGGTGCTGATGTCTTTCCATAATTGTTGAATCTCCTCTTCTTGAAATATCCACTTTTGTTGTCTTAGCCATGATTACCATCGAAGTGGTTCCCATTTCTGACATGTTGATTCCCTCCACGTTTGTTGTCACCGCTTCGATGACAGCTACCACTGGTATTATCATTTTGTCGGTTGCTCTCCCTTGGTTGGGTTGTCACATTATCGCGCTCCAATAACTGAGCCCTGTTTACAACATCTGAATACAAACACAGTTTGTGAGAGATAAGGTATTGACGTATCTCGGGTTTCAAACCTCTTAGAAACATCCGCGTCATTCTCTCCTCATTATCAACTAAGTGGGATGCAAACCGGGACAACTTGGCAAACTTGGTTTCGTACTACGACACGGTCATATTATTTTGCTCCAGCTTGATGAACTCTACCTCTTTCATGTGACGAATACTTTCAGGAAAGTACTTGTCGTTGAGCAGTTCTTGGAACTTCTCACAAGAAATTTTTGAGTGCGGCAGGCTGGGTACGCTTTACAGATTCCCACCAGTAATCTGCCTCTCCTCAAAATATGAAGGTGGCAAAAGGAACCTTTTGCTCCTCAGAGCATCCCAAGACATCAAATATCTTGGTGATCTGCTTTATCCACGTCTCCGCCTTAAGTGGTTTTGGCTCTCCCAAAAACTCCGGTGGTCCCAGCTCCTTGAACTGCTTAGCGGTGACCATCCGAGAGTTGCCAGTGTTTCCACCTGCATTTTGAACATGAGTCATTCTCGCCTGATGTTGCATGAATTGCATAAAGCCTCTGAACATCCCATCGTTCATCATTTGGTCAGTGTTTTTGTTTTCCTGAGGATTATTACCTTCCTGGTGCACATTATCCTGGGTATTGATCGTTAGTGATTCAACGGTCTCCTGTGCTCCGTTGCTATTCTCAACATTCTCGGATGTCATTTTCAAATACTGCCACAAAATAAGGGTTAATTGACATGCAACATATTATCCCTATATTCTGACCGACCAATTAAATAACAAATAAACTTTGGTAGGTCATACTAGCAAAGGAATTACCCGTCTCTCCCCTCCTAGTTCTAGGTACATCTCAGCCAGGGATCATATCCCTAAGCTTTGATACCAACTGTGGCACCCCCAAAATAGGTATACATCACCCATTCTGAGTCGCCAAATACATGATACAGAAAACAAATACAAACTTAAATATACAACATGAGCTGTGAGTTTTAATACAAATATTGTCTTCTAGACAGTATTCAAACTCAAAATAAGTCCTCATTACAATTATTATCACACAATTTCACAGAATAGTGAGGAATACTAATGCAAATATCTGGACCGTCACTCCATTTCCCGACTAGTCCCAGCTATATTCTCATTTCCTGAAGAGAACAATGAAAGCAAAGGGTGAGCACAACTAGCCCAGTAAGAAATATTATGACTAAGATAATACAGAATAAATTATTGTTAGCCTTCAACAGTGTTAAACTGATAAAATATAATAAACATCAAGTTTAACTGCAACAGAACAAGCAATACATTAGAAGAGTCAAGTAGAGCATGATATCTACCATCTTTGAACTTCTCTTCCTTAACGAGGTTATTAGCCTAAGGTTCTTCCCCCCCCTTAAGTTTTATAACCTAATGTTTTGATAGCAACCTGTAACGCCCCCAAATCCGGGTCTCTTCCAACCTGACCTATGGTGCTCCACGGTGCCACAATTCACACAAACATTCACTAGAAATGCCTCAAAAGAACGAATATGTCTTATATATATTCTAAAACAATACTATCATTCCCCAGGTTCTTTATAACCGTTACATTTGTTCTTGTCATAATATCAAATATTATCATTACAAATCTATACTATTACATAGATAATCAACAAGTTCGCTTTAGCCTTCCCTTTATCCTTGTTGAATCCTTCAGTCCATTCGGTCTAAGCTGCATTCATATGGTTCAAGAAAGAGTGATCATAACAAGCTCAACAAGTACAACAATTTCTTTTTAAAAAGCATGCTTGAAACATAGGAATCGTATATCTTCAGTAACTAGATAATAGTTACGAAGTACTATCAATAACTTAAAATAGCATTCATTTTCCTTCAAAATGTTTACCATAACAATATTCAATAAAACACCAAATCTGGTCCAAGACCATGAGCGTTACATAATTTCTTTGAAAAGGACAACTCGGCACAAAGTCCGTAAGTCCGGCATAACTTACGAGCACTTCTAGGTGATTAGCTTATAGTACTATATATTGATCAACACTACATCCATTAAACGTGTGTACGCTTAAGTTATGGCAACCTCACGTGCCCATTTAATACTCGATAAAAATACATTTGTTTATTCATATTCAGGCTTACCTTGAATCCGTACCAAAAAATTGGTAACGTTAACAGTTCTATATTGAAAGACTTGTAAATGAATCAATCAATCTATCAAGATTAGTCTAGCCGAGTTAAAACTGGCATTGACTCTTTCTTTAAAACCATACATGCATCTCATAACTTGAATCATTTGAAAACCTGGCTAACACAAAGGTTAGACAAGCGTTTAGAAAAACTTGCCTTCAACGTCTGCTAAAGTATAATTACTTTTCCTTTTGAGTCTTTACGATTTCTACAACACATAATTAGATAACATACCACATTAGGTCATGAATGAACATACATGGTTCCTAATGAATCTTACCCTTCTTCTCAATCTAATTACGTATTAGATTTGTTATTATTGGTTCCGGCTTGCCGTTATTCTTTTACATCGTTCTTACCAACTTCTTTCTCTTATATAACTTAATTGAAATTATTTCAATAATAAAACTCATTTCGAGTTATCATCCTTACTTATGGCTTACTAATGTCCTTACATTATTAATCGAAACTTGATCGCCATTGGTGAAGTACCAACATTGAATACCATTCATGGTTTACTTAATTACCCTTCACGTTCTTCTTTTAAATTATTCTTTCTTTCAACCTCTAGTGCATTGCTTAAGGTTATACATCCTAAATTATGTTACATTAAGTTGATTAAGAATTTAATTCAATCTTTATTCGTTTCTCCTTCCCTTTACAATCAAAACCTTTCTTCTCCATCTATATTCTAGTGCTGGCGCTGCGGCGCCAACTATTGCTCTATAACTCGCGCTGCGACGCTGGTGTTCTGTACCTAAAACTCGATCACGGCGCTGCAGCGCCATACCCTTCACTATTTGTCGCGCTGCGGTGCCAAACTTCAGTAGCTCACAGCCCTTTCTGGCGCTGCGGCGTGACTTCTTTGGCCTTGGGCTTGCGCCGCGGCGCCAGCTCTGTGCACTAGACAATTTTGATAGACTTTTTCATTTGTGAGATTTTCGAACTCGTAACTTCTTCGTTATAAGTCCAAATGGGCTCGTTCAAGAGCCTATGGTTCACAAATTTCATACTCTACTTGTTCATGCAAGAATTTTATCTATTCAACTTCGTTTGCTAAAAATTCACCTATTAGTCTATTTTTAAAGAAAAAGATAAACGTTCGTGAAAAAGATAAACGTTCGTGAACGTTCAACGCTCGTTTCTTTGTTCTAAGTCAGAATTTGGTCATTCTCGAGTCCGTAACTCTATAATGCCAAATAAGACTTGTCTCCATTAAAAACCAATGTTTTTAAGCTCAATATCAAAATTCGACTTCCATTCCGAGAATTTCACGAATTTGACGATTATCGTCTAATTATGAAAATTACATCTTAACTTCGTTTCTTATGATTTGTTCATCGTTTCAAATGGATTCAATCCCTCACACTAACATCTTGACATACATATTTCATTAACTTATTTACATGATAAGTTATTACATGTTCTTCATGAACTTATTTACTTCTTAAAGTATAACATACTTGATTTCATTACTTATGACTTATTAATGAGTTAAGTCCTTTAATTACCATTCTTACATCTTATTAATCATACTAACTTTTTAAGGTAAACATATGACAAGTTTATATATGTTCATCATAAGTTCATAACTTACTTAGGTTCAAATTACTTATTCATAACTTATTACGGCTTAAGTCCATTGATTATTCATTCCCTTCATTTCTTAGCATACAAATCCCACTATTACCCACTTCTCTAACAATGGAAGAGAAGAGAAAAATGGTTCAAGATTGCTTACCCTTTGTTGATCACTTGCTAAACCTTAATCTCCTTCTTGCTTCTTTGAACCAACAAAGGCTAACTTCTAGCTTTTCTAGCTTTTTCTCTCAAGTAAATAAGCTCTCAACTTATAATGTATAAGGTGTTGGATGAAATAAACAACCAACAAATGAAATGCAAGCTTACAATTTATAGGAAATTCTAAGTGAGGACATAATGGTCATTGAGCCACTTCCACCTCCTTAATCCACCTCCTTACTATTCATTACTTTGTCCCTAAGTAAACTTGGCCTCCACACTTTTTGCTTGGCCATCACAATACTTATCCAATACTTGGGCACCACATTTACTTAACTACTAAGTAAACTTGCTAATTACATAACTTAACCATTAAGTTACTTGCTCCCTACTTTGGATCATCCATGGTTTGCCCCATGGGTTTAAACCAACCCATAACCCCTTGGTTCTTACTTTGGGCTTTAGCTTAATTAACTTAGCTTAATCATTTCGGCTTACATTAATTTGCTTTGGGCTTCACATTACCAATACTTGGGCTTGCACCTTAAATTCCATTGGGCTTATTTATTAATTCATATTGGACTTGTACATCCCACATAATCCACAATTCCATTCACAAATGGCTTAAAGCCTTAGGACGTATTATATACATATTATTATCGTATTCTAACTCATATACTTATTCAACATATACGACATACCATCCTTCATACATACTCGTATAATACCTCGTATCATACTCGTATTCATTATCTCGTACAATACCTACGCATTATACGATCATCGGTTTAATTTATTATACGCATTTAAATTCCTTCTCGGAAATCACTTTCCCTAACCGTTAGTGTGACGCCTCCAAAGTTAGGTATACATCACCCATCTTGGGTCGTCAGATACATAGTACAGAATACAAATACAACTTACTAATACAACTGTCGTGTACAATACGACAAAACATAAACTGTGAGTTTGAATACAAATATTATCTTCTAGAGAGTATTCATACTCAAAAGGAGTCCTCATTACATTTATTAACACACCATTACATAGAATAGTGAGGACTACTAACTAATACTATCATTCGGACCATCACTCCGTTCCCCGACTTGCCGCAGCTACGTTCTCATTTCCTGAAGAGAACAGTGAAAGAAAGGGTGAGCTCAACTAGCCCAGTAAGAAATATTATGACTAAGATAATGCAGAATAAATTATCATTAGCCTTTAACAATGTTAAACTGATAAAATATAATAGACATCAAGTTTAACTGCAGCGGAACAAGCAATCCATTAAAAGAGTCAAGTAGAAAATAAACTCTACTATCTTTTATGATCTAAAAGGTTTTTCAACACTGTTATCGCTGAGACTCAGCTTAATAAAATAATCCACATCATCGAATCACCCCTACACTACGGCCAAGGATATTCGTGTATTCATTAATGGACATAATCATGCCAACAACTGTCCATCAATGCACTACGGGCCAATGGGGACCTTTACCACATCATTTGTAACATTACGGTCATAATTATACCGAATAATCTCTGGTCATAATCATACCAAGTCCATCTATGCACTACAGGCCACAGATGACTTTCAACATTTTATAAACATGAGGATGATGACAATGATATAAGAATTCAATAAAACAAGTTCAAGAATTAATTTATCCAAGAATTAACAACGTCCAAATTGTCAACATGATACTGCTTTGTTGAGTAAAATTCAAGAATGTTTAGAAGAATATTTTCATGAAAAGATACTGGATGAACCGCAATTATCAAGGATATTCCACAAATTTCATGGAGTATAGAAGTCAAAACTTAACCAAATGAGTATAATAAAGAATGGAATAACAAAAGAAATCACCATGCATGCGATAGACCGCACAGACAGGTTATTCCAATAGAATAATAAATAATGGAACCAGGTTCGGCGTAAAACGCACAGACAGGATATTCTAACAGAATAATAATAAAGACGGAACCAGGTCCGGTGTAAAACACACTGACAGGATGTTCCAACAGAATAATAATAAAGACGGAACTAGGTCCGGTGTAAAACACACAGACAGGATGTTCCAACAGAATAATAACAAAGACGGAACCAGGTCCGGTGTAAAACACACAGACAGGATGTTCCAACAGAATAATAATAAAGACGGAACCAGGTCTAGTGTAAAACACACAGACAGGATGTTTCAACAGAATAATAGAAGAATGTCACCAAGTATAGGGTAGACCGCGTATACAGGTTATTCCAACAGAATAATAAAAAATGGAATAACAACAGTTCTCTTCATGAATAAGAAAGAATAACACCCCTTACCGTTTTAAAGAAGAGCTGAAATAAGGAAGTAGTTAAGTAGCAGAATACTCTTCTTCTCTCTCTCTATAGTTTCTCTCTATAGTTTCTCTCTCTAGAGTTCAGTGAATTCGTAAGAAATAATGAAGGAATGAGCTGCTATTTATAGAAAAATTGAATGCATAGCAACTAATCCATGAACGGTCCAGATTGATTACTTTAATCTGACGGTCCATATTTAAAAAAAAATCTTTTAAATAAAATATAATATATTCTATTTATAGAATAACTTTAATAAAGTATTCTGTTTTATATAAAAAGATGTTTCTGTTTTATTACGTTAATAATACGAATAAAACAAAACGTCATTATCGCTAAATAATTCATATTATTAACTGACAATAATTGAATCAAACTGAGTGACTTCTCACATAAGCATTAATAATCAATACCGTGTGCTACTATGCAACCACACATATTACTGTACTTTTACTACCGAGTAGTTCCACAGTATCAATGGTAAAACTTCCGCCGTTATTTTTAATAAAATATTTTTGTCGTTTTCTCAATCCGACAATAATTCCGTTGTGGGGTCCACCAATGATTGTGCCGTTGTACGAATATTCCCTGTAAAAACGAATATTCCCCGACCAATCGAATATTATATAACAACTTGTGTACTTTGCAAAATTTATAAATATTACTCACAACTATAACATTATATCAAATTAACTCCATAATATTCAAAAATGATATTTATAAAAAATTCATCTTTATTTATAAAAGTTGGGGTCTTACAGTTAGATTTTTAAGTCCGCAGGCGAAAAACTGCGTTTTTCATAACTGAAATATTATTGGATATTCCATCTCACCTCGATAGTCTACCATTACGTATTTCTCGAAAGTTCAAAAATAATTCCTGAGCAGAAATGTGTGAATAGTATTTTTAAGAAAATTTATCGGAAAGCTTTTATTTTTATCTTGGAAATTCAAACACTTTAATTCTACCACGTAGCCAGAATACTATGACGTTCCACCATATCTAGGTCATATAACGACCTTCAATTAGCTTACTCCATAAATAATCAATTAACTTCATTTAATCCTTATAATTAAATAAAAATTTAATTCTCCTAAAAAAATTTGATTTTCTAGGGCGTCACATTCTTCCCTCTTTATAAAGATTCTGTCCCCAGAATCTCGCTAATAATACCTACTCCATTGAGGAAAAAGTCTTTCCTTTATTTTAATCTCGAGTCCCCACGTTGCCTCTTCGGCATTGTGGTTCCTCACATTCATCTTCACCGAAGGTATTATCTTAATTTTCATGACTTGTCACTTCCTATCAATAATCTGAGTTGGAAGTTAAATACTTATTAACATATTTCGTTATCTTACTTTTAGTAGTCCTTCTTTTTAACACAGAATTATATGGAACGCAAATTCCTCCTTCAAAACATGATTATACTTAATCTTCTCTTCATCTTGCATCCTCTTCTTCATTCGCTTGCACTCCTCGTTACTTAGTTGTACTTACTTAACTCGTTCCATTATCGTAGATTGAGTCTACATTGTGAATCACTTTTCTATCGCTACATTTCGTAATTTGACCTCTCACTCTGTTCTTGCCATCTCCGTTATTAACTCATTCTGAGTCGTTAACATTGATAATTTTTCCCTACCTTTCCTACTTAACGCATCGGCTTCTACCTTTACCTTCCCTGAATGATATAACATATCACAATCGTAATCTCTTATCCATTCCAATCACCTTCTCTACTTTATATTCAACTCCTTCTGTGTGGAGATATGTTTCAGACTCTTAGAGTCCGTGTATATCCCACATTTCTTCCCGTATAATTACTATCTTCAAATTTTTAATTCAAAAACTTCAGCTACTAATTCTACATCATAAGTAGGATAGACCTTCTCATAATCCTTTAACTGGCGTGATGCATACACAATGACATTGCCATGCTACATGAGCACGCAATCTCGTCATCCATGCGAAGCATCGAGATACACTACAAAATCCCTCGTATTATCTGATAAAGATAATACAGGTGTCTCCCTTAACCTTCCTTTTAGTTCCTGAAAACTATGTTCATCCCTTCTCATTTCCAACGTACCTATTAATTTTTCCACCGACAATACCCCGTACGCATATCTATCTTAGAAAATTCTTTGCCCCTTTCAACTGATTAATTATATCATCGATCCTGGGCCATGGGTATTTATTCTCAATCGCTAACCAAATAGTCATATATTTGATTTACGCATTGGTTTACTTAACTTTATTTTTTAGGGTTCGCGTTCTTTTGACCTAAGTTTATGCGACCTACTTTCATTACCGGCTTACAGTTTCATGACATACGGAGATGTCTTACTTAATACATTTAGCATCTTCGATGATTTACATTCTTATCTTCTTCTTATTACTTCTCTAGGAATCAGCACCCATCGCTTCTCTACTAGTAGTCCATATGGTACTCTAAGTGGTTTCCCACAAACAACCAACAAACAAGTTCCCGTCTCATATATGCCAGTTTCGTATATACCTTCGCTCTCTGAAGGAATTATTTAGCCCAGCTCCCATATGTCAACCATCAAAGGTTACGATTGTATCACAACCTAAACTTGTCTTAACATCCTTCTAGATTGCGTCATAATTAGATAACAAGAATTTTCTTGTGTTTTATCACCGTAAATTACTACCTTAGGTTTCTTAGAAAACCAAAGATTCATACTTTTTCTTAGACAATTTATTAAAGTTCTATGGTTAATTAACCATTCCTACCGAGAATTACTTCAAATTCTCCTACTTTATCGGTACTTATCTACTGATACTTGCTTACCTTTATTATTCATGAAACGATTTCCACGAATATAATTAACGAAAGTCATTTCCTACTCCTCTACCTTAATGTTTAAAGGTACTTATTATCTCTTTCAAACAGACTCCTAGATGAGTCTTTCCATATGTCTTACACATTCCGATCCTACACTTAGAATCCCCTTATCCCACTCCAGTATTCCCGGAGTTAAAATTCTCTCCTTTTGGCATACTACCACTGGCATTCTCTGCCTTGGTTCCTCTCTCTCCCTTGCTCTTTTTCTTCCTCTCCTTGTGGTATTGAGTCAACGCCTCACTACCACCCTCTGCTATAATCACTTCCTTCGGAATGGTCTCATAGGAAACCTTCTGGAACACCGCCATACTACTATAGAGTCAGGGTTTCAGGCCATGCTCAAACCTATGAGCCTTCCTCTCCTCAGTGTCCACTTAAGGTGGAGCAAACCTTGCCAATTCATTGAATCTGGCCGTGTACTGGGAAACCGTCATGTTCCCTAGTTTAAGTTCTAAGAACTCAATCTCCATCCTCCCTTGCATGCTTGTAGGGAAATAGTTCTCGAAAAAAAAACCCTTCTTGAACTGTTCTCACGTTACTGCATCTGTTCTAGCCCCACCCTGGTGAACCTCCCACCAAAAGTAGGTTTCTCCTTTCATCATGTAAATCACAAAAGAAGTCTTTTGCGCCTCAGCTACGTTTGTAATAACACATGCCTTTTTTATTTCTTTTACCCTTGTATGGCCTCTATTGGGTCCGTTGTTCCTTTGAACTTCGGCGGACCTATGCTTTTAAACTCTTTAAAGGTAGTCTTTCTGGCTACCCTAGGTTCTGTGATTTTTCTACCCCCGGGTTGGTTAAATGCAGTCGTTAATAAATTAATGAACTCTTGCATAGGGTTATTTTGACCCCCCTCCCTTAATTATCATTATGTGATTCCGCTTCCTGATTATGTTGTCTTCTCCTTGGGTGCATTATGCTGATAAAATTTTATTATTATCTATTTACTTACTTCGTTATTATTCGCCAAACAACCACTCATACCATAACAAAGCATATTAAATGAAAACTTCATTATATTCATATGCTTCTTCATAGTTTGAAACTATTTACAATTTGTTTTCCTAGCCAAAAGCTATTACATTTCTATCCCGCAATTGAACTTCGCAAAAATTGAGATTTACAAAAAGACTACCCTTTTTATACAAAAGAGAGTTTTATGTCACTACACACATATTTATAATTCTAGATTTTTTTAATAATGCATAACAGCGTCCTCGTGTTTCTCATTCGCAATATTTGCTACAGTATCCCGACTAATCATATGACGGGTTTGTCCTGATTCAACGGAATAACAAGCAACTTTCAGCTTGAAATCCTTATGAGCACTCTCGTGGATGTAAGACATTCGTGCTATCTTCCGGTCCTTCTCCCCCAGTTCTTTACGAAGCTCATCGGCCTCGTTCTTATAGTTCCTAGCCTTATTTATCATGAGCACCTTCTCGTCATGCTCTGACTCAAAATCTGCTTCTGCAGACTCCTTCGCTACATAAAGAGCACTAATCTCTTCATTCTGATTCTCCACAACTGTACTCAGTTGCACATTCTTGTCAAGCACTATCAGGTACAATGCTCTTATTGCATCTGGAGGTGATGACTCTTGTGTAGGTACCACTATAGTAACTGATGTTACCTCCATTCCTTCCTCCACATCACTCATCATACAAAGGTATGATGATATATCCATCTCTCCCTCGGAGTAGTTCTCCTCAGAAAAATACTCCTCTGGCTCTGACTCCTCTAAAATCACTAATGGTACCTCCGCCACTGGCATGGGTACAAGCTCTACTCTGTTCACCAACTCGTCGTTCCCTACGTGTATATCTCTATACATCAAGCTATCGATCGACATCCTACAATAACACATAACATGTTGACTAGTACATAACACCCAATAGTATAAGCACATATCACATTTAATTTATTTAGGGTTACTTTCCATCTTTTAAATTTTTTGATACTGAGTTTCCTCAATACCTTATTGACGCATTCGACTCAAGTAAAACTCGAGTTTACTTCGGACTTCTCTTCCTTAATGACGTTGTTAGCCTAAGGTTCTTCCCCCTTTAAGTTTTATAACCTAATGCTTTGATACCAACCTGTGACGCCCCCAAATTCGGTCACTTCTAACCCGACCTATGGTGCTCCACGGTGCTACAATTCACACAAATATTCACTTAAAATGCCTTAAAAGAACGAATATGTCTTATATATATTCCAAAACAATACTATCATTCCACAGGTTCTTTATAACCGTTACATTTGTTCTTGTCATAATATCAAATATTATCATTACAAACCTATACTATTACATAGATAATCAACAAGTTCGCTTTAGCCTTCCCTTTATCCTTGTCAAATCCTTCGGTCCATTCGGTCTAAGATGCATTCATATGGTTCAAGCAAGAGTGAGCATAACAAGCTCAGCAAGTACAATAATTTCTTTTTAAAAAGCATGCTTGAAACATAGGAATCGTATATCTTCAGTAACTGGATAATAGTTACGAAGTACTATCAATAACTTAAAATAGCATTCATTTTCCTTCAAAATGTTTACCATAACAATATTCAGTAAAACACCAAATCTGGTCCAAGACCATGAGCGTTACATAATTTCTTTAAAAAGGATAACCCGGCACGAAGTCCGTAAGTCCGGCATAACTTACGAGCACTTCTAGGTGATCAGCCTATAGTACTCTATGTTGATCAACACTACATCCATTAAATGTGTGTGCGTTTAAGTTGTGGCAACCTAACGTGCCCATCGAATACTCGATGAAAATACATTTGTTTATTCATATTCAAGCTTACCTTGAATCCGTACCAAACAATTGGCATAGGATAACGTTAACAGTTCTATATTGAAAGACTTGTAAATGAATCAATCAGTATATCAAGATTAGTCTAGTCGAGTTAAAACTGGCATTGACTCTTTCTTCAAAACCATACATGCATCTCATAACTTGAATCATTTGAAAACCTGGCTAACACAAAGGTTAGACAAGCATTTAGAAAAACTTGCCTTCGGCGTCTGCTACAGTATAATTACTTTTCTTTTTGAGTCTTTACCATTTCTACAACACATAATCAGATAACATACCACATTAGGTCATGAATGAACATAGATGGTTCCTAATGAATCTTACCCTTCTTCTCAATCTAATTACGTATTAGATTTGTTATTATTGGTTCCGGCTTGCCGTTATTCTTTTACATCGTTCTTACCAACTTCTTTCTCTTATATAACTTAATTGAAATTATTTCAATAATACAACTCGTTTCAAGTATCATCCTTACTTACGGCTTACTAATGTCCTTACATTATTAATCGAAACTTGATCACCATTGGTGAAGTACCAACATTGAATACCATTCATGGTTTCCTTAATTACCCTTCACGTTCTTCTTTTAAATTATTCTTTTTTTCAACCTCTAGTGCATTGCTTAAGGTTATACATCCTAAATAATGTTACATTAAGTTGATTAAGAATTTAATTCAATCTTTATTCGTTTCTCCTTCCCTTTACAATCAAAACCTTTCTTCTCTATCTATATTCTAGTGCTGGCTCTACGGCGCCAGCTATTGCTCTATAACTCGCGCTGCGGCGTGGGTGTTCTGTACCTAAAACTCGGTCACGGCGCTGCGGCGCCATACCCTTCACTATTTATCGCGCTGCGGTGCCAAACTTCAGTAGCTCACAGCCCTTTCAGGTGCTGCGGCGTGACTTCTTTGGCCTTGGGCTTGCGCTGTAGCGCCAGCTCTGTGCACCAGACAATTTTGACAGACTTTTTCATTTGTGAGATTTTCGGACTCGTAACTTCTTCGTTATAAGTCAAATGGGCTCGTTCAAGAGCCTACGGTTCACAAATTTCATACTCTATATGTTCATGTAAGAATTTTATCTATTCAACTTCGTTTGCTAAAATTCACCTATTAGTCCATTTTTAACGAAAAAGATAAACGTTCGTGAACGTTTAACGCTCGTTTCTTCGTTCTAAGTCGGAATTCAGTCATTCTCTAGTCCGCAACTCTATAATGCCAAATAAGACTTGTCTCCATTGAAAACCAATATTTCTAGCTCAATATCAAAATTCGACTTCCATTCCGAAAATTTCACGAATTTGACAATTATCGTCTAATCTTGAAAATTACGTCTTAACTTCGTTTCTTATGATTTGTTCATCGTTTCAAATGGATTCAATCCCTTACACTAACATCTTGACATACATATTTCATTAACTTTATTTACATGATAAGTCATTACATGTTCTTCACGAACTTATTTACTTCTTAAAGTATAACATACTTGATTTCATTACCTATGACTTATTAATGAGTTAAGTCCTTTAATTACCATTCTTACATCTTATTAATCATACTAACTTTTTAAGTTAAACATATGACAAGTTTATATATGTTCATCATAAGTTCATAACTTACTTAGGTTCAAATTACTTATTCATAACTTATTACGGCTTAAGTCCATTGATTATTCATTCTCTTTATTTCTTAGCATACAAATCCTACCACTACCCACTTCTCTAATAATGGAAGAGAATAGAAACATGGTTCAAGATTGTTTACCCTTTGATAATCACTTGCTAAACCTTAATCTCTTTCTTGCTTCTTTGAACCAACAAAGGCTAACTTCTAGCTTTTCTAGCTTTTTCTCTCAAGTAAATAAGCTCTCAACTTAAAATGTATAAGGTGTTGGATGAAATAAACAACCAACAAATGAAATGCAAGCTTGCTATTTATAGGAAATCCTAAGTGAGGACATAATGGTCATTAAGCCACTTCCACCTCCTTAATCCACCTCCTTACTATTCATTACTTTGTCCCCAAGTAAACTTGGCCTCCACACTTTTTGCTTGGTCATCACAACACTTATCCAATACTTGGGCACCACATTTACTTAACTTCTAAGTAAACTTGCTAATTACATAGCTTAGCCATTAAGTTACTTGCTCCCTACTTTAGATCGTCCATGGTTTGCCCCATGGGTTTAAACAAACCATACCCCTTGGTTCTTACTTTGGGCTTTAGCTTAATTAACTTACCTTAATCATTTGGGCTTACATTAATTTACTTTGGTCTTCACGTTACAAATACTTGGGCTTGCACCTTTTTATTCCATTGAGCTTATTTATAAATTCATATTGGACTTGTACATCCCACATAATCCACAATTACATTCACAAATGGCTTAAAGCCTTAAGATGTATTATATACGTATTATTATCGTATTCTAACTCATATACTTATTAACATACACGACATACCATCCTTCATACATACTCGTATAATACTCGTATCATACTCGTATTCATTACCTCGTACAATACATACGCATTATACGATCATCGGTTTAATTTATTATACGCATTTAAATTCCTTCTCAGAAATCACTTTTCCTAACCATTAAATTTTTAAGTCCGCAGGTGAAAAACTGTATTTTTCATAACTAAAATATTATTGGATATTCCATCTCATCTCGATATTCTTTCGTTGCGTATTTCTCGGAAGTTCAAAAATAATTACTGAGTAGAAATGCGTGAATAGTATTTTTCAAAAAATTTC
This sequence comes from Panax notoginseng, assembly GCA_016801055.1. Classification (NCBI taxonomy): domain Eukaryota; kingdom Viridiplantae; phylum Streptophyta; class Magnoliopsida; order Apiales; family Araliaceae; genus Panax; species Panax notoginseng. The sequence continues at coordinate 21,612,394 of CM029023.1, read as the reverse complement.
TCGGAAAGCTTTTATTTTCGTCTTAAAAATTCAAACACTTTAATTCTACCACGTAGCCAGAATACTGCGATGTTCAGACATATTAGGTCATATAACGACCTTCAACTAGCTTACTCCATAAATAATCAATTAACTTCATTTAATCCTTATAATTAAATAAAAATTTAATTCTCCTAAAAAATTCAATTTTCTGGGGTGTCACAAATACGAAAGAAATAATACCCCTTACGAGTACAACAAATAATATCCCTTACGAATATTGAATGAAGATAATATTTCTTACGAATACGAAAAATAATATCGTAAGTGAATATGAAATAAATAACACCCCTTACCTTAGAAGAAACTAAAATAGGAGTAGTGTAGTAGCAGAATACTTTTCTTCTTTCTGTCTATAGTTTTTCTCTCTAGAGTTTCAGTGAATTCGTAAAAAATAATGAATGAACGAGCTTTTATTTATAGGAAAATAGACTGAATAATAACTAATTCATGAACGGTCAGATTGATTTACTTTTTAAATGGACGGTCCATATCGATTTACTATGCAGTATTAATAAAATATTCTAATAAAAAAAATCTTTTAAATAAAATATAATATATTCTATTTATAATCTAATAAAACAAATAACTTTATAAAAGTATTCTGTTTTATATAAAAGATTTTACTATGTAAATACTATGCAGACACTATACAAACACTATGCATAATAGAATATTATATATTCTATTTATAGTCTAATAAAATAAATAACTTTATAAAAGTATTCTATTTTGTATAAAA